>CM046836.1:47268945-47528945 GCA_025618425.1 Heliocidaris tuberculata
TATATAGATGGCGCTTCACTGGGTCGCGCTATGACCAGCCTAGATTGAATCCGCGAACAGATGACGAAGTCGCTGTCCCAATCTGCCGAACTTATGTAAATGATGTCATTTGCACGTTCGGCCCTAGGCCCTGGCCTAGGTTTTCGACGCATATTCTCCAAGCCAATGCGTTATTAGCCTCTTGTCGAGGCCCTGGCGCTGTTGGAATCCTTGGCGATATGGAGGCAAAATTTCTGGTGGCGAGCGAAGCGAGCCAGAAAAACCGAGGCGCTTGCGCCGAGGGCCTTTAGACACCCGACCTGAATTATATATTCATGAGGCACGATTTCCTACTGAATTATGCATGAAAACGTGAATAGTTAGATTACCGCGGCGATCGCCCAGAAAATTGGCCAATGAAATCTCAAGGATTTCTTACTTCAGTTCTGGACTAGTCTATTATTTTTTTGGGGGGATTACGTAAATCTCTTGCTCAATATACATTCACAGACAAGCACATTATGAAGAATTCGATCTCTAGCTTACAAACCATGGTAATTTGAAATAAGACAAATGTACATATTTCTTAAGAGATCATCATATATTTACAAATAATGAAGAATGGGCAATAAAAGTCACCGTTCAACAATAGATGCATCTCCATCAATTCTGAAAAGTTGACTTAGTCTTACACTGTTACAGTGTTATTAACAAATAACACTAACACAGTTAGTTTTTAGATCTTGACCGAGTCAAATTCAAAATTATACCTTCTAAAGTCACATCTTGTGACGAAGCGTCCCCAAGATAGATGGCTTGAAGTCCACGTTTCTTGAGCGACTTCACCTGGTCTCTCATCAGAGACACCAAAGGGGAAATAATCAACAAAATGCTTCGTGAAGATGATAGACTAGAAGATGATGTAACCAAGGAGTTACCAGCAACTTCACTGCCCGGCAAGGCCCCGGGGGATCCGCCTGGCCCTCGCGAAGCAGCAGTCTCACTCTCCATCCCTGGCCCACGGAGGTAATCAGCACAGAGTGAAAAATAACACTTTTTCCATAGCCAGTAGGCAGATTCACAAAAACATCTTGTCCTTTAAGTGCAGATTTGATTGCATCAACTTGCAAATCTTTGAATCTGTCAATCTTCAACATTCTAGCGGCATATTCTAAGCTCTTACAAATATCGTCATCACTCGTCGTGGAAGAAACGTTGAAAGCAGCGTGCAGTCGAGTCATGAATATTTAACATTACGTCATGTTAGCTCGCGCTTATTGGATGATTTTCACCGACCAAAATTTGGTCGGAATATTCGTCAAAACAATGAAATACAAAAGAAATTCAGATCGGGTGTCAAGAGGCCCTCGGCGCAAGCGCCTCGGTTTTTCCTCCATATCGCCAAGGATTTCAACAGCGCCAGGGCCTCGACAAGAGGCTAATGCGTTATACAACTACACACACTCAACACACATGCACCGGCCGTATACGTACCGTAAACCGGCCCAGCCCCGGGAACTCAGCTCAGCTCAGCTCAGCGATTGTTTGTTTACATCCGCACGCGATCTCGTTGGTTCTTTATCGAATGATTTCTGCAAAATTCAACTAAAGTCTAGTGAAAATAGACGAAGAGGAAGGTGGAAGGGCTAGGAAGCGACATCAGCCCACAGAGGCACAATTTAACAGAGGTAGAGTGTATCTACACAACTCATACACCGACTGGAGGGCAGTGGCGGCACCAAGGGGGGGGGGGCATGGGGGGCATTTGCCCCCCCAGTCAGAAGCTTTGCCCCCCCCAGTTGCCCCCCCCCCAATAATTTTCGGAGTGAAAAAAAATAAAACGGTGGAAAATGAAAAAGAAAAGAAAAGGAAAGAAAAAAGTGAAAAAGGAATGGAGAAAAGAAGGAAAAAGAAAGAAAACGGAAACTTGGAAAGCAGTGGCGGCATCAAGGTGGGGAGGGGGGCATGGGGCAAATTTGTTCGCTCAGCTCGTGTAAATATCCTCATATTTGGGTAGTTTTATAGCCGAATAATTTTTGTACATTTCCACTATAATAGTGTCAAAATTTTTGCTCGCTCGCTTCGCTCATTCGCAATACAGGCCTATAACTCCCACCACATAATCAGGCCGCGAGATGATCAAATGTCCTCATATTGGGGTAGTTTTATAGCCAAATAATCATTTCTGTACATTTTCACCACAAAAAGTTTCAAAATTTTTGCCCGTTCGCAATGTATAACTACCACCTTATTATCGGGCAGCAAGATGCTCAAATGTCCTCATATCTGGGTAGTTTCATAGCCGAATATAATTTCTGTACATTTTCACGACAAAAAGTGTTCGCAATAAATAACTACCACCTCATAATCGGGCAGCAAGATGCTCAAAAGTCCTCATGTATATTGGGGTAGTTTTATAGCCGAATATGTAATTTCTGTACATTTTTACTACGAAAAATGTCAAAATTTTTGCTCGCTCGCTTCGCTCGCTCGCAGTATATAACTAACGCCTCTTTATAATCGGGCAGTTCAGCTAGATGCTCAAAATGTCCTCATATCTGGGTAGGTTTATAGCCGAATATTCTGTACATTTTCACTACAAAAAGTGTCAAAAATTTTTTTGTCCGCCCTTGCCCCCCAACATTTTCTTTTGCCCCCCATTTGCCCCCCCCCCACTTTAAAAATCCTGGTTCCGCCACTGCTGGAGGGACCAAACAATCAATTTAGACCCCATATACAGGCCGGCCGGTAGCGCCTAGCTAGCTCGCTAGAGGTATGCATACATGCATATTATGCACAGGGACTTTCTCTAAGTCTTATGCTGTGTGTTCATGTATGGCACATCGATCGTGAGCGAGCCTCCCGAAAAAACTTCGTCGAGACTCTTAAACTGTCATGGCGCTGCCCTGTGGGATTTTCGTGAAGCGCCATCTATACAGCCTTGACGCCGGAGCAGCTTTAAGTAAAGTATGGTGGTTGATCCAGTGTCCGAACACTTTTCAGAAAATCAACGATAGCAAATAAAATATCAAACGAATATCTGTCAAACTTACATAATGAATGCTCAAAGTCCTACAGAAAAAGAAGTTAATGGAATTTTAAAAAGACAACGTAGATTTAATACGATATTCCCTTCCAGATGAACCCCTTCCCAACGACGCGGCGTTTTGGTCCCTTGAAAAAGGTACTGTATTTCCGAACGTGTGAAACCTATGGGAAAAAGACACAACCTTTGTTTCAATAGTGTGGTTTTCATACGCGTAATCCCACGCGTATGAAAACCCATTTTAGGCGCTTAACTTTACACGTTCGGTAATACAATCTGTTCGGAATTACAATCCTTGACTATATGCATATCGATATCATGAACAGAAAATGGAATTTAAGATCACATGGAAAACGACAAAATGATGGGAAAATATATTTTACATAACAGCAAATTGAGTAGAGCAGATATATTACAAAATGATAGAAAAAATAGAGAAAAAAACTAAATAAATATGAAAATTTAAACTTTGAATTGAATAATGTATGTTCAGAACGTTATTTAATGGCGTCATTTTTTGGAACGCCTCTTAAAAACAGCTTCTCCACGGTTAATTAGTAAAGATTAGAGAATTTGCGTGCGGAGCGCGCAGCGCTAGCGAAATTGAAGTCTGACTGTGTAAAACCTTCTGTATTTCATTGTTTGGAAGGTTTCATTTCCCGAGTTTTGCATCAGTTTTTCCTTATTTTATTTTACACCTCCGGATTTATTGGGGGGAGGGGGGGGGGGGATGATATGTTTGCCCCCCAATATTTTCTGGGGGGGGGGGATCGCCCAGCCCCCTGCCGCCCGGGATCGGCGCCCCTGACTGATAGTAGACTTTCATGAAAAAAGATAAAAAAAGGAAATACAATAAATTTTGCTTGTAATAAACCCTTTCTTGACTTGATTTTGAGTTGACATTTAACGTCTTTTCTATTCAAATGCACAAAATCAATTGAAATAACGCAGCAGTTGTTATCAAACTGAAATAACACATGCATAATTGTTTTTGACCCATATTCGTTGCTGAACATTTCTATTTTCCTTATAATAAAAGAGTTTCTCAAGTTCACCCTTTGACCAAAGTTACCTTTATGGTTTGATGGTACACTCTAAAAAATGAAGGTGCAGAAAAGGTGCAACTTTGCAGAAAAAGGTGCAGATTCAATTCCACCGCTGGATTGGAGCAAATTTGCACCTCTCACGGCTATGTGCTCGCCTCCAGCATGGGTGGTGCAAGTTTGCCACTTAGCTTAGTCTGAGTCGCATTCATCCTTGCTAGATATATTCACAAGACATGCGGCGAACTCTATGATTTTACCCGAATAACGTTTGTTCTTGAAGTAAACGGGGCAATGGAAAATATTTTATTCAAGAATAAATGTCAAGTACTATCAAATAGGCCCTACTATTGACATCCAATCGTTTACACTCCAAGTTTAAGGTCTGCAAGTTTTTTTGCGCAACGTCTAAGACAGTTCGGATCCACGAACCACCAATAAGAGACCGCCATATAATTTCCCCTTATAATAGGCCATTATCGTATTGCATTCAAATTTTTTGCTTACCTCTTTGTCAAACCCCCTTGTATTGAACGGTTACATCCACCTGTATTTTTATAGTCAGAATGCAGATTGCATAAATTAAGTGTTGCTAGGTTGGTCAAGCCAAAATGTTTGTCCAACCTAACAACGTCTAATACATGCAATTCACATTCTGACTACTGAAAAAGAATAGCTTTTTACAGGTGAATGTAATAGTTTGGCACTAGGCAAACGCCGGGGGTAAACGTGTATAAATTTGAATAAATTACCAAAATGGCCTATTTACAGATTATTTAGTAAGCAACACAATATCTGACTCATTAAAATCGCATTACAAGTAATTCTTCTATTAAAAAAAAATATGTGCTTCTGGTGTTTTTTTTTTTTTAATGTTTCAAATCCCATTTTGTGACTATGTGTGAGTACGTAGGAGTATATGAGATCGATTGATTTGCTTTCTTTCTGTATGTGTTTCTTTCTGTCTGTCTTTTTGTGTGCGATTTTGCTTTTACGATTCATTGGGTCAACGTTTTATATGGCTAAATGCTCTTTTTGTTTTGACACAATTCTCCTATAAAATATCTCTCGTGTAAATATTATTATTTTGTTTTACAATATGGTATCCTGTTTGCGGTAACCTCGCAAGTCATAAGGGCCGCTATTCATAAGGACCGCTATCCACAACGCGTGACTAAATGAACACAGCGGTCCTCTATAAGCAGCGGCCCTTCTAAATAGCGAGCAAACCATAGACAAATTACCTCGCTATTCATGAGGACCTCTATTCATAAGGACAACTATTCATAAGTCATAAAGATCGCTGATAACGCATGTTAAATGAATAGCGGTCCTTATGAATAGCGAGCCGACCCCTTCTGTTTGAATTGCACACCTTTAGTTTGCTTTACGTCACAATACCATGACCTGTATCACATTTGTATCTTTTTATGGAGAATGAAATAAATGAACTGAATTGAATTCATTGTTCGGAAAAATAAAAAACCAGAATATTATTTTCTGGTCATCCGCATTTTGTTACATGCACTGTGTTTGGTTGATTGCGCGTACATTTAAGAAGTACTAGGTGTAAAAAAAAACATTTGACACTTTTGTTTGTTAATAACTCAAAAGTTCTAACTCGTATCGGACTGAGGTTTTCAAAGTGTAAAATTGAAGGATGTCAAATTTATTTGGAATAAGTTTTGTGAAGTTCGCTTTAGTAATATTCTTAAAATAATGCTCTGAATATTTAATTAGATTTTCACTTTTTGAAAAATCAAGGCCACAAAATCTGTGTGTATCAGTAATTAATTCAGGGCTGAACAATGGCCATTGTGCACTGCAGATGAAATCCCAGAGCACGTCTTTTAGCCCAGAGTCATGAATCATTAATGAAACTGGATAGCAAAAGGTTGGCAGGAAATGCCAGGTGCAATACACAGTGGCAATTGTTGTGTTCTGAATTAATTACTGACACACACAGATTTTGTGGTCTCAATTTTTCAAAAAGTGAAAACCTAATTAAATATTCAGAGCATTATTTTAAGAATATTAATGAAGAATATTTCACAAAACTTATTCCAAATAAATTTGACATCCTTCAATTTTACACTTTGAAAACCTCAGTCCGATACGAGTTAGAACTTTTGAGTTATTAACGAACAAAAGTGTCAAATGTTTTTTTTACACCTAGTACTAGGAAAAATGACACTTAGTTCGTTAATAGCTCAAAAGTTAATACTCATAGATGAGACTGAGGTTTTCACATTGTAAACTTGAAGGATGTCAAATTTATTTTGACTAAAGTTTATGACGTCTCTTTGAATACTTTTCTTACAACCATATACTCTGAATATTTGATTAGGTTTTCACTTTTTTGAAATCTGGTGTGTAGACCCCAAACGCAACCCAAATGCAAGTTTATTGCTGTTGATGGCAGGGATGCATACAATGATATTCTGTTATTCAAGCATCTAGATATGTTTCATAGATTTTTTAATGTATGTTTTAAAATATTTTTCCCAACCTCCTAAGCTCCACCCTACAAAGCTCCAGATCTCATTCCTGCAATGACGTCAACAGCCAATCATCAGTCAGCTACTACACTAAGATTCGAAAGACAGTGGAATGTAACTTCCCGCAGCTCAGCACATGCTCACAATAGAATTGCATGCTTTCAAGCATTAGGCCTACCTCCTCATTACCATTCTTTTCCATGTGATGCTACATTGTCTGACATAGCAACTCCTATGTAGGCATCGTATGGTCTATTAGAACAGATGGGGCATCTCCGGTAAAGCTACATACCACTGTCCTCCTTAGTTCTCTTATGACTGACCGATGATGTTTTTGCAGGAATGAGATTTGTGGCATATTTTAGAGAGGAGCTTAGCATTTATGAAAAATGATTTCAAAAATATTTAAAAACTTTATGAAATATATTGAGATATTTGAATAACGAATTATAAGTTGTATGCATCTCTACACATCATTTGGGTTACAGGGGACCTTCAATTCAGAGCACAACACTTGCCATTCAGCGTGCATGGCACCGGAAATTCCAGAGCACCTCTTTTTGAGCTAGATTCATGAATTATTAATGACACGTACTATTGGCAGAAATGGCAGGTGCGATGCACAATGGTGTTGTGTTCGTGCAAGTGCACCCTTGGCACGCGATATCGATATGCATGAGTGCAAGTATGCGTGTAAAACGTGGCTGAGATCGATGCCGCGGTTGTGCAATGACCCAAGGAGTTATCACTCCTTGAATGGCCAAGCTAGCTAGCTAGCCACGTGCGTACGCTAAGCCTGACCTCAAAAAGCAAACCAATTCAACAACGAAAAGAATTTCTTTCGAGTTTTGTGGTGATTCCCAGTGTTACTGGTAAGTTCAAGTAAAATTACTTTTTCAGCCCAAATATAGTTTTCAAGAAAATGTCGACAAGAAGTAATAGTTTGCTCTAATAAAATTATGTGACTGAATAGTGAATGAGAATTTTCGACATAGGCACATTTGTTTTACAACTGTGTTTTGGCTTTGCTTTGATTTTGATTTTGCACCCCCCCCCCCCCCCTGTTTCGTTTAATTGTTTGTTTGTTTGTTTATTTTTGTTTTGTTTTGTTTTGTTTTGTTTTGTTTAATTTTTGTCTTGTATTCATCCAGGAATAATAATTTTCCATTTCCTTTTTATTAGGTGATAAAGGAAAAATGTTACAATTTCATGTAACATTGGAGCCGGGGAAGAAGAGGATTTTCTCCTTTCCTGAAGATGAGGAGTTGTCACTTGAATTGTTGAATCAGCACATTCGTGGCAGCTTTGGTATTGAAGGGGCGTTTCATCTTCAGTATTTTGATGAAGAGTGGAATGACTGGGTTGATCTTGAAGACATTCCTAACAACAAGGCACGTCTTCGTGTAATTGTTGACACCCATCTTGAAATTAGACCAGTTGCAGCTGAGACAGATGGAAATGTGCAGGCGGTGGAAGACGACCCGGAAAACCAAAATTGGTATGTATGGCGCTTTTAGGAAGCAGCTCTACCACAATGCTTATTCTTTAAGCAAGGTTTGACACTTGCACTTGACCGGGGAAAGTAATATTATATGCGGGATTGCGGGGGGGGGGGGGGGGGGGGAAGGGAAAATTCAGATAATGAAATTTTACTTGCGTGACTGGGCAAAAAGCCTTTCTTCTATAATGTTGGCAGGAGTGCAGTTGTCATGTACATTACATGTTAAATTGTGAAAAATAAACCCAGTGTGGACCCCTGATACGGGTGATACAATAAACAGTAGACAGATCGATGAATAAAAATGATTTAAAAAAAGAATAATTCTCAGAATGTCTAATTCCTGAAAGATAGAACTTATTCGCAAGTATATATATTTGAAGGGATCAAAATAAAATAAAAATCACCTAGAATTATAATATGCTAATATTTATTTGTATTGATAAGTTATATACGTGTACTTGTAATGAGACACTGTCTTAGTCATTCCAGTTAGACTGCAGCAGCATCTAGTTATATTCTTCTATTTGAGTAAATTTTTATTGAGGTCTACTCTACAACATTTTTCATTCAACTTATTATTTTTATATCTCTCCTTCAGTGATGCTACACAAGAACAGCTGAATCTAATGTGGCATTTGAGTTACACCGTTCCCGAAATGCCGGAGGAGCTGGATGAATTACTTAGAGGTGGATATGGTCTTGGCGTGAGGCAGTGAAAAGCCGTTACCAATAGTTTCTTAAAGATATTTACACTAAAAATTTGTTTGAAATCGTGAATGGAATGTTAAATAATCTCGTTCCTGTGTCTTATGATAAAATGAGAATAGTATGTGACTCTATTAGATACGTTTCTTGCCAGTATGGCGCTTGCTCCCGAGATTGCCTATGACCTTTAATGTCAGGGCCGACTTTCCCTTTAAGGATAAGATGGGATACTTCTTAAAAATTTCCTATCGGATTTTGCTCAAACTTCCAGTGATCTGTTTCTTTATGTTTTATGCTTCTTTTAAAATCAAGTTGATATCAGGTTGGACTTCCCCTTTAGATATACATTAGTGAGTAAAGCGATCATATATATACATATATATTTGCTGAAACCTCCAGCATTATATACTTGCATTTGTGATAAATACTTTTTGAGATTAGAATGTACAGAGTATGTGGTTATCTCATTGTTTCCAGTGTTTGCTAATTCGTATTATTGCATTTCATCGTTATTATATATAGTTGCTGGGTACATCTCATCTATCCAGTAATACTTGTACTCATTTGTAGCATAATTCCTTTATACATTCCGTCAGCACGTGTTTTGTCATACAATGGGAAACATCCAAATTTTGTTGAGTAGTTTTTTTTTTAAGCACATATTTTGTGCAACTATTTTACCTCACATGACGCTAGTGATATATGTGCAAGATTTTGGATTTGCACTGGTGTATACATCCTACTGATCATACTTTGGTATTACTTGGGTTCAGTAAGTGCCCCACAAAATGCCACCAAGAACAAAGAGTACAAAAAAAAAAAATCTTTCAGATTTTTGGCTCTTTCTCTTCACGATGCTTTTACAGTCGATGTCAGTTATTTAGGTAATGTATGACGGAAAGTATGCTCATCTGGTGGACCACACTTTGTAATTTCCTCAGTTCAGGTCGATGTATAATATTGATATTTTTAAAAAGATGACAAAGTATGCTCATCTGGTGAACCACACTTTGTAATTTCCTCAGTTCAAGTCGATGTATAATATTGATATTTTTAAAAAGATGACACTCGAAAGGGTGAATACAATAGAAGTGAAATATTTCGTCTTTCAGAAGATGGTTTAATAGCATGTGTTGTATACATTTTATTTGCTATGTTATATTATTTTCCAAGCTACTGCTTTTCAACCTGGGCTATAAAAAAACAACAACAACAAAAACAACAAAAACAACAAAAAACAACGGTCGTGATGAAGATGATGACTATTATTATTATTGTTGTTGTTGTTCCTATTATTTTAATTATCATCATTATCATTATATATTTTCATTATTCAGTTTAACAGTTATGCTCTCTTGCCCACAATCCATTTGAGTGTTAGTTTAGCAGGCCTCAAGTATTCCTCCTTTTTAAGTAATGAAACAAAGTATTAGAAAGTGTAAGTAAAGTATGATGTTTTTTAAAAGAAAATATTTTAACATGCAATTCTTGAAAGGTGTTGAAAAGAAACAGGTAATTCTTCATTGTGTCCTACGACGGATGCAGTTTATAGATGTACAGTGTGTACAGTATTCTGTTTTGCTGCTGTGTTTTTTATTGCCGATATCCATTGACAGCTCATTTTACTAATGTACGTACTTATTTGAAACCGTATTCTTGTATTCATATTTATTTTCTTACATTTTGCAAACAAGTATTGTTGTGGAATTCTCTTTTTACTTCAGAATATATTGAAAACCAGTCAGGTAGTGTACATTGATCTGATGTACAAAAACAAAAGACAATTAAACGTTAATGTAAATATGATTTCAGCATATATTTTGAAAGCTTGTCTTTTTTGATAATTATGTATGGTAATCATATTTGATATGTGCTTTATTCGTTCACTGTGTGTTTATGCGCATGCGTGTTAGCGTGCGCGAAAGGGTGTGAGTGCGCGTGCGAGTGTGTGTGGTGCGTGTGTGCGTGCTTGAGGTTGTATCGATTCTCCTGATGACGATCAGAGCATACTGATCGAAACGTCGAGAACCACAGAGCTCTTAGCGGAGCTCACCAGCCCTTTTTGGGGCTCTTGTTCCTTGAAAGAGTTACATGGTGTGGCCCTGAAGAACTAGTCTGCAATTCGGTTTCTCCGCCATGAAGGTGTCGCTGATACTTCACTAAAAAAAAATAATATAAATTTAAACCCCCTCCCCCCCCCCCTCATAAAAAGGGGGAAAAAAGAAAGGAAAAAAAAAGAAAAAAAAAAAAGTATCCGTGTGTGGGACTCGTAAATAGTGTACCTGTGAAGTGCAAAATTGCACCCAAAAGGCACGCTTTTTGAGTATAATAATGCACCTTTATTACAATTTAAACAGGTGCAAATAAGCGCCTTTTAAGTGCAATCCTGCACCTTTCAGGTTCAAAATAATGCACCTTCATTACAATTTAAACGGGTGCAAATAAGTGCCTTTTTGGTGCAATCTTGCACCTTTCAGGTTTAAGATAATGCACCTTTTTTACAGTTTAAGCAGGTGCAAACAAGCACCTTTTTGGTGCAATGTTGCACCTTTCAGGTTCAAAATAATGCACCTTTATTGCAATTTGAATAGGTGCAAATAAGTGCCTTTTTAGTGCATTCTTGCACCTTTCAGGTTCAAAATAATGCACCTATATTACATTTTAAACAGGTGCAAAATAAGCGCCTTTTGGTGCAATCTTGCACCTTTCAGGTTCAAAATAATGCACCTTTTTACAGTTTAAGCAGGTGCAAATAAGTGCCTTTTTGGTGCAATCCTGCATCTTTGAGGTGCAAAATAGCACCTTCATGTAAGGTGCAAATTTGCACCTTTAAAAAAGGTGCGAAAATTGCACCTTTAAAGGTGCTCCCAGTGTGACATTCGTCTGCACCTCTAAAGGTGCAAAGTTGAGCCTATATTTCTTAGAGTGTATGGTTATTGTGTGTTTTAGAGCCTAAGGGTAGGATGCTATTTAGCAAAGGGAAAATACCTTTCATGTCGTCTTCTGGTGAAAATTGACAGCGATCGACTGATGAGAGTAAAAATAGTACACTCCGCTCTAGAAGTATAGCGCATTCCTTTTTAACGTGATTACATATATTTGGAAAAAGTCATTGGTGACGAAATTACTCAAATTATTTCCTATTGAGAAAATCGTGGTTATTTTGTTTTTAAATAATCCTCTTACTCAAGCTGTGTAATTAGCTGAATTAAAAACAAAACACAATCAAACAGGGTTCTTAAAAATCTCAGTCTCGTTATGTTGTGTATTTTGAATGCAGATGATACCCCAACTGAGGTAATTGTTGATACAGTGAATGAAAACTCCGCAACTTTATCGTGGACACCTGTTTTGGGGAACCTTGTCTACCAGATATTCTACACTGGACCAGATGGAGTTGAACAGTCAGCACCTTCCACTCTCAACCCTACAACCACCATATCTGGCCTTACTCCTGGAGCAACGTATACATTCCGTGTGCAAGCAAACACTGCAACCGGACAGCGACCAGTGGGCTCTGCAACAGCTACCACAAGTAATCAATTGAATAACTTACTACTGGTTATCACTGTCTGATGATCACGTCCCTGTCCCTATTACACACGGTTGTTGTTTTTTTTCTTCAAGGAAACACCACTCCTAGAAACTCATGAAAAAAAGAAAGCTTCCAAATAAACGTTGTTCATTTTGAATGAGTCAATAACAAGGGATGCATATCAAGATAAGGTTGTGTCATCATAGCAAAGGAAATGTAATAAAATTTGCTTGTAATAAACCATTTTTTGACTTGATTTTGAGTTAACATTAACATCTTTTCTATTCAAATGCACAAAATCAATTGAAATAACGCAGCAGTTATCAAACTGAAATACCACATGCATAGTTGTTTTTGACCCACATTCGTTGCTGAACATTTCTATTTTCCTTTTAAAAAACGTTTCTCAAGTTCACCCTTTGACCAAAGTTACCCTTATGGTTGGATTGTATGGTTATTGTGTGTTTTAGAGCCTTAAAGTAGGATGCTATTTAGCAAAGGCAAAATACCTTCCATGTCGTCTTCTAGTGAAAATTGACAGCGATCGACGATGAGAGTAAAAATAGTACACTCCGCTCTACAAATATAGCGCATTCCTTTCAACGTGATTTCATATTTGGAAAAGTCATTGGTGACGAAATTACTCAAATTATTTCCTATTGAGGAAATCGTGGTTATTTAGTTTTTGATGAATAATCCTCTTACTCAAGCTGTGTAATTAGCTGAATTAAAAACAAAACACAATCAAACAGGGTTCTTTAAAATCTCAATCTCGTTATGTTGTGTATTTCAATGCAGATGATACCCCAACTGAGGTAATTGTTGATACAGTGAGTGTAAACTCCGCAACTTTATCGTGGACACCTGTTCTTGGGAACCTTGTCTACCAGATATTCTACACTGGACCAGATGGAGTTGAACAGTCAGCACCTCCCACTCTCGACCCTACAACCACCATATCTGGCCTTACTCCTGGAGCAACGTATACATTCCGTGTGCAAGCAAACACTGCAACCGGACAGCAACAAGTGGGCTCTGCAACAGCTACCACAAGTAATCAATTGAATAACACACTACTGGTTATCACTGTCTGGTCATCACGTCAATGTCCTTATAACACACAGTTTTTTTTTTAAAGGAAACACCACTCCTATAAACTCATGAAAAAAAGATAGCTTCCAAATAAACTTTGTCCATTTTGAATGAGTCTGTAACAAGGGATGAATATAAAGCTAAGGTTGTGTCACCATAGGAAAGGAAATACATGTTTAATCAATTTTGTTTGTAATAAACCCTTTATTGACTTGATTTTGAGTTGATATTAACATCTTTTCTGTTCAAATGCACAAAGTCAATTGAAATAACCCAGCAGTTGCTATCAAACTGAAATAACACATGCATAATTGTTTGACTCAAAATCGTTGCTGAACATTTCTATTTTCCTTTAAAGTAGGTATTTATTGATCATGAATATGATCGAATTTGATATAAGGGGGAAAATTGCCCTAATTTTTAGGGGCGGTCTGACAACCCATCCCGACGGAAAATTTTGTCAGTTTTGGTGATTTGGTAATGTATAGTCATACACCTTCCTTCTGGCACAGTTTGGCGCATATGTTAGATGGGTTGAAATCGACCAGACTTTGGGGCCCCTTTTGGGGCTGTGGGGGCCAAACCCGGCAGCTTCGTTCGAGCTGACAAGCTTTTTGTGAATGACATGGGTGGTCTTAGCAACTTTAAGGGGTCAAATCTCATATGTAAAATGGGTTGACTATTTCGGGACAGGCTCCTGGCCTATAAAACGCGGTACTACAATCGTCCCGAAGATTCGGCTATCTCCCTGACTGTTAATTGTTAACAGTGCAAGAGAAGTAGAAAAATTTGGACGAAAACCAAATTGCACATCTGTAAATAAATCATCATGGAAGTATTTATAAATCTGCTTAAAGACTAACTTTTCTAGAACTTTTGAAAGAACGGGGAGAATAGAAATTGGCCTATAATTAAATGGATCTGTAGCATCCCCTCCTTTAAAAATCGGAGAAAAACGAGCCGACATCAAATCGTCTGGAATCTTACCCTTGGTAAGAGATAAATTGATAATGTGACACAACGGCTTAACAGTGTAAGGTAAATAGTCTTTCAGAATGCGTGTTGGTATAGTTCGTCCAACCCTGTTACTTTTTGTTTAGGAATGATATCAAAGGACTTCATGATGTCACGCTCAGTGATGTGCATGAAAGAAAAGACATTTGTCGTTTTATCTACATACTGAATGGCATCACCCTCAGTGAGCACATTAGCAAGTTACAGTCTCTTAGCTACGTCAACAAATGAATTATTCATTACATTTGCAATATCTTTGTGATTTACAAATTCATCATTACCGTATTAATGCCATTAATGACATTTGATTGTTTTGTGTTTGCCATCAGAGTGCGTAAGAGTTTTCAAATTTTTGACGGGTTAGCTTTACTTTTCATTATACTTTCAGTTACATATTTTCTTTTACATTTACGAATTACAGCTGTAACATGGTTTCTTGATGTTTTATACTTGTTCCAATCAGACTGTAATTCAGTTACTCGAGCTTTCGCTTTACATCTGTCCCTATTTCTCATAAGAATATCAGTGTCATCATTCATCCAAGGAGCAGTTTTCTTCCGAACACGCCGAGCATGTTTATCTAGTTATCTAGCTTTTAAACGTCATTTGTGTTTAATACTTCACTCCATGATTCATCCGTAAATTTCGTATAGTTCTTTACAAAAACCGTTGAAATTCATATTTTCCAAGTTAGAGATGTAATGTATTTATGATTAGATTTCGGTGGCTTCCCTTTACCCACGGCAGCCACGACCATAAAATGGTCGCTAAAAGTGATCGGCGCCACGTTACAAAATTGAACAAGGTTTTCATTTGAAGACCAAAAAGATCAGTCGTACAGGTTTGAGATGTTACTCTTGTCGGTTTAGAAATAAATTGTAATCCATAATCACTCGAGAGATCTGCTAATTTCCTTGTTTGGCTGGATAGTCTTTTCATAACATCACAATTGAGATCACCAATAATTACAGAATCATTTGATTTTGCATCTAGATACACTAAAACCTTTTCAAATTCCACAATTCATTTCGTAGGAGAATATGGTGGCCGATACCAAACAACAATATAAAATGGTTTTTGTTTAGTAAATGTGTGACGTAATTTCTTGGGCACGTCGATATGGAGCACTCCCTGGCTTATATTTACTTGCATGTTAAAAAAACTACCTGGGTACTACAAACCTGGGGCGGTATTCTGAAAACTGTTTTATCTCAAATATTGTTGTATCTCCACACTTAAGATAAAATTGGTATTCTGAAAATTGTTGTAACTTTTGTTGTATCTTTGTTCACTCTGCGCATGATCCTAATTTACATATGCGCGCTGAAAATAATATCATGAGATAATTGGTATTCTGAAAATTATCTTATCTTGGCCCTCTTGCATAAAAAGTTGCAATTAAACGCAACTCAAAAAATTAAACGCAACTCAATTTTCAACCAATCAGGATCGTGTATTTGGGACTTACGTTTAAATTTTTGAGTTGCGTTTAATCGCAACTTTTTTATGCAAGAGGGCCCTTTTGTTGTATCTTAACTTCCATGGTAACTACAACAAAACTTACAACAGCTTCATGATCTCGGCAAATTTTCTAGCTCAGAATCAAACAGTATATGCTCGATTAGCAATGGGGACTGTGTGTGATTCAAGATCTCATAAAAAAGACATTTTAAAGAAATTACAGGTGGAATTCGATGATTTTACATCAATATGTGACTAGGTTCGAGCAGAAGAGGGTGAGCCATTATGTTAATTAATTGCAGTCCAATAGCGCATGGCGCATTACAAAACGCGTAATTTAATCACTACGCCTGAAATTGATATACGCGCGAAGCCCATCCTTATGTTTGACATAAGGGGTTCTCCTATTGGTTAACCTACCTATATAAAATCCATCTTGATTGGTAAAGTGTCAAAAAATGGGCGTGTCAAAGGTAATATAAAGGCGGTCCTTAGAGAAATAATATCTACTTAAGACAATTTTCAGAATACCATCTTACAACAATATTAGCGAGGTATTATCTCCGGAAGATACAACAAAAGTTACAACAATTTTCAGAATACCACCCCTGGGGCGATATTCTGAAAACTGTTTTATCTCTAATATTGTTGTATCTCCACACTTAAGATAACATTGGCATTCTGAAAATTGTTGTAACTTTCGTTGTAACTTTTGTTGTATCTTTGTTTACTCTGCTCATGATCTTAATTTACATATGCGCGCTGAATATCATGAGACAATTGGCATTCTGAAAATTATCTTTTGTTGTATCTTATCTTCCATGGTAACTACAACAAAACTTACAACAGCTTCTAGCTGTCAGTCAGACCCAACTCCGGAAAACCGAGCACAGGTATATACTCCGAAAACGGCGTATGAATATATAGCCATCATCGTTCAGTGCGAGGCAGTGTGTACAAAAGGCATGGGGAAAATCTTGCAAAGTCAACCAGCCAACGATATATAATTTTTTTAAAATAATGCTGCGTGCCAATTATCTTCAAAATCCTTGAATGATTCGTCATATGAAATGACTTTCAAATGACAAACGTTTGAAATAAATATATCAGCAGCATTATTTTTGAAAAATATATTAACAACAGCAGGTGGACATTGCACGATTTTCCCCATGTCTTTTGTACACATTGTCTCGCACTGAACGATGAAGGCTTTATATTCATCTTGCCAGAGCTATCCATACAGAGAGTCCTGACACTGGAGGTCGCTTCTGATTGGTCAGTCATTTCATGGAGCTTCAAAAAGTTCCCTCTCATAGAGAATGTACGTGAAAGGGAACTGTTGGGAGCTCCATGATCCGCCATGTTTTAAACAAAGTCCGCGTACGCGCATGCTTATTATGCGCGTGTCACAACTCTCTCTATCAACGCGCTCTGCATCTTGCTCCATACTCCGTTTTCGGAGTATATACCTGTGCTCGGTTGTCCGGAGTTGGGTCTGACTGGCTGTTGTATCTCATGATCTCGGCAATTTTTTAGCTCAGAATCAGACAGTATATGCTCGAATAGCAAGATGGAGACTGTGTGTGATTCCAGATCTCATAGAGAAGACATTTTACATTAGTATGTGGCTTGCTTCGAGCAGAAGAGGGTGAGCCATTATGTTAATATTTGCAGTCCAATAGCGCATGGGGTATTATAAAACGCGTAATTTAATAACTACGCCCGAAATTGATATTCACGCAAAGCCCATCCTTATGTTTGACATAAGGGGTTCTCCTATTGGTTAACCTACCTATATAAAATCCATCTTGATTGGAAAAATGCCAAAGAATTGGCGTGTCAAAGATGATATAAAGGCGGTCCTTAGAGAGATACTATCTACTTAAAACAATTTTCAGAATACCAACTTACAACAATATTAGCAAGGTATTATCTCCGGAAGATACATCAAAAGTTACAACAAAAGTTACAACAATTTTCAGAATACCACCCCTGACTATTTAGTGTCAACAATGGCAGAGATATGTCTAGACCTAGATTTTGAATCTTGTTGCATTACTGTCGGATGTCGACTGCTGGTCCATCTTGATCTTCTCCCTCCAACAAAGTGTAAAATCGAGCTCACAATAATGAAAAAGAGTCTACTAAAACGACGATCATAAGGCTCAGCGCTGGATGTTGCACGCATAGACAAAGAGATCAAGACGTAACGTAAGCGTGCGTAAAAAATCTCATATTGACCTATCGTAGAAATTCATGAGCAATCGTGCACTCGTCACTTCAGTTTTATATTTAACTTTATTTATTACCTTCTTTAAAAAAAAATTTAACAATAAAAAACTAGAATAAAATCTGTTTTTAAAATAACAGGAAAACACTTCGCTGAATCAAATATCAATATGAAATTACGTGAGATAATGAAGATCCAGGGCCCCGTTGCATAAAACCTACCATTAACGGTAATTTTGCCATCAATGGTATTTCCCATGGAAACCTTGATTTTGATTGGCTGTTGAGTGATGTTACCATGGTAGTTACCATTGATAGCAGAGTTACCATTAACGGTAAGTTTTATGCAACGGGGGCCAGATCTCACATCATGCGCGAAATTCAATAGCAAGCTGCGCTGCTTGCAGCATTCAGCTAGCTAACTGATGAACGTAAACAAACCTGTCAAAACGTTACAATCAGACAATAGATCGAGAAAAAAATATGTATCGGTAGAAAATATGCTTCTTGTAGATGCTAGATATTTAAATGTTCATCTCAAGTACTTCTATCTAAATGACTGGTGTTTTTTATCATCTGTAAACAGCTAAATCTCAGTTTAATAGCGCTAGATCTACACAATATTATATACAGTCTTTGTTATGACTTTTTGTACATCAAATTCAATCATCTAGACAGTAGACTCCGTATTTCAATTAGACTAAATGATCCTCAGAAATTCTGCCCCAAAAGGTGGGTCTATCTTCAATATTTCTTACTATAGTATAGCTGAGCTATTTTTGTGTTCTTGCATAGACCTATAACTATTTTAGAGGAAGTATTTGATCTGCATTGCATTTACATTGTTTCCAGCAGTGAGAAGTCGTAGTTTGTGATTTGCCTCGTTTCAACCTTCACAGTTTTTGTTGTAGCCGATAAAGTGCCCCTAAAAAGTACCTAATTGTGTAGTACCATCAGTGTTGTAGCTTCTCTGTGAATTAAAATGATTTTTGTAGAGAGATTTTTGAAAATAATTTTATGAAAGGGTTTGAATAATGAAAAGGAAAAGCAGATGAGTAGGGGAGGGACGAGACAGGAAGATGGGGGGTGGGGTGGGGTGGGTGAAGGGCAATTCGAAGACTTGACTAGAGTTGTAGAGGCTTGTTTTTAAGAACAGAGTGTAGCATATTTGGACGATTGCTTTATCTTGATTAGGGGTCATGTATTTTTCTTTTTGTTTCTTTTTTCTTTCTTTCTTTAATTAATTTATTGAGTGATTTTTTATTTATTTATTTAATTACTTTTTTTGGGGGGGGGATTTTGAGTGGTAGATTTTACTTGCATATTGTATATTGATGAGGCTAAATCCATCTCCATCTTCACCTCGTGATCTTTATGTTAGTGATAGCACAGTTCAACAAACAGTCATTATTATTTTGTTAATATAGGTTTTCCCTTCCATTTTAACAATTTTTCATTCCATGTCATATTTTTAGAATTCGAAACTTCGTTAACTTACACGTCTCATTGCGAATTTCGTCATTGGTCATTCATTTTCGAACTTTGTCCAATTTATATCATCAGTTTGCATCCAATTTCGACAAAGTCAAATCAATTTCGTCATCCCCGGCGGCAACATATTGCATGAATCAGTTTCAACATTTTGGAATCACTTTCGTCCAAGGGTCATTCGAGTTTGAATGAAACTCTTTCGAAATTGATTGCGCAAAGAAGAATTCGATTATTACATTTTCCACCAATTATTATTAACATGGCTAGTTTTATGTAGTGGACGGTACTCGGTATCTATGTAGTTAAGCAATGTTTTTAGACAGTAGCGGAAAGTATTGTATTCCGTGTTATTTTTCCCCAGGAGTTAGGCATTTTGTAAAAAATCATCAATCTGAACCTGTTTCACAAATCGTGAAGACCAAAATGTGTAACTACAATTTACATAAACAAAGCAGATCTATCTGGCAAACGAATTAACAGTAATTTTTACATGTAGAATTTTAGAGAGAATCTTATCAACTAGATGTCCGTTTTTAGTGAAATATATTATGTTAATTTGTTCATTTCTGTGTGTTCTTTTACTCAGTGCCTAATATCTGTGGTAGTGCACCTTGCCTCAACGGTTCTTTCACTATTTCTGATCTTGGTACGGACATCATTGGGTTAACTTGGGAAAATGATCCTATGCAGGATATTTTGTCATACATTCTTACACTCTTTGATGCAACTGGAACCAATATAGTAGCCCCAGAGCAGCCCCTAGCTCCAGAACCAACCCTCACTTATCAGTTTACGGGACTCCAGCCTGGTACCGACTATACAGTAGATATTGATGTCATTGATGTTAGTTTCAATCGCCGTCAATTTGCCTCAGAGACATTCTACACTCGTGAGTACAATGTAAAACCTATGTCAAAATCTTAGACTTCATGTCATCAACGAATTTCTATATTTGAAGTCAGTATAACTGCAATAAGTTAAACATGGATAAATGGGTTGACATAATCGAACTATAAACAGAAAAATTGGGGCTTAAATTGTTTCGTTACGATGGTAAATAATAAATATTTTTGAGGTTGAATTTTTTGTAAGATGCCGTGCTTTGATTTCCAATAGTAGGCGCCCAAACAACAGCGACGTCATTTCATTTTTCTTTGTTTAGGACCCAAACCTCCTGATAATATCATCTTGTACCAGCTGAGTGACACTTCAGGTCTCCTCAGATGGAGTCCCCCATCGCCTCCTGATAATTTCTTCCAGGAGTACATCGTTGCCTACCAAAGTGCCGTCAACAGTACTGTATATCTAGCTTCCCTTCCGTCAACCGCTGTAAGTTATTTGGTAGATGGGCTGCAGAGTGGTATACACTATCAATTCACAGTCACCACTAATATTGGATCCACTTCCAGCCTTTTCACTCCATTTCCTGTTATCGCTCTTGGTAAGTATACTGCTTTAATCTTGTCACTGTGTTCTATAATTTGTCCCTCCCGAACTTTTACTCTTCATTCATTCATCATCATCATCATCATTCATTATAATGGTAGCTCTGCTAAAGCCAGGATAAGAATGATTGCAGGTCCCTGAAGGAGAACAGTATTAGTACTAATGAGGCTACCCTGGGTAAACAAAACATCTATTATTAGTAGTATTATTATCATTTTTATCTTTATTATTATTATTGATATCGTCATCATCATCATCATTGTTATTCGTTTGATGCAGATTTGACTGTGATAAACCAAATGCTCAGTGAGCGTAATTGCTCTTTTATTATGCATCCCATTATTGTATAACTTTAAAAGAAAAAATCACAATGTGCATATACAAATTGTTTGCATGAAATACAGTCGGTGCACTGTAAAAAAATTGTTTAGTTTCTAAACACTTTTCTGTGACAGATTTAAAACACTGCGACGTGTTTATATATTGTACGGGTTTAAGAGCTAAACACATGTGCCTATTTTTTTCATCTTTCAGCACGTCTTAGGTGTTTACTAGATGAACATGTTTACCTTTTAAATGGTTCTAATGTATAGGCTAAACACCAAATGTTTACAAAATAATCATTTGGTGTTTACAGCTGTTTAAATACTAAACAGTGTGTGTGATTATGGTGTAAACATTTGGCGTTTAGCCTATACATTAGAACCATTTAAAAGGTAAGCATGTTTATCTAATAAACACCTAGGCGTGATGAAAATAAGCACATAATGTGTTTAGCTCTTAACTTAGCTACAATATATAAACACGTGGTGTTTACACCATAATCACACACACTGTTTAGTATTTAAACAGGTGTAAACACTAAATGATTAAGGTGTAAACATTTGGTGTTTAGCCTATACATTGGAACCATTTAAAAGGTAAACATGTTTATCTAGTAAACACCTATGGCGTGCTGAAAGATGAAAAAAATAGGCACATGTGTTTAGCTCTTAAACACATGTGTTTAGCTCTTAAACACATGTGTTTAGCTCTTAAACCCGTACAATATATAAACACGTCGCAGTGTTTTAAATCTGTCCCAGAAATAAACATGTCACATGTCGCATTTTCTTTACAGTGTGAGCGGTGGTGAATAGGCTAGTTAAAAATGTTGTCTGTACCATGTGACAGGTACACCGGCTGGCGTGAGTATAGGGGCAGTTACGGCCCAAGATCTCGAGGTTCTTTGGACTAACCCAGATGTTTATGCGCAGTCCTACATGGTTCACCTATTCAGCGAAGAAGGCACAGAGGAACACACCAGATCCGTTGACGCTGGGAGTACGTCATTGGTGTTCCGGAGTCTTACAGCCAATACTGTATATACGACTGTTGTTGAAACAATCTCTGCCTCCTCACAGACACAGTCTGTGGTTGGTTGGGACTCTGCAAGGACAAGTAAGGATGTATTCGTATTAGAATAAATTTGAACACCATAACACAGGGATATGTTTTAGAGCGATCTAACGTCCAATAGTAGTTACGATTCCCCCTTAGGAAAAGAGATGCAAATTTATTGATATCCAAGGTATTATTTGAGTAAATATGGTTTTGTAGAAGAATGTTGAGGATCCCTTGGACAGGAAAGTGGTGAGAAGATTTTACAAGAATCTGACAAGGATCTATTAATGCGTATCTTTGACAGATTGCCTTTTCATGAAAAAGCACAATAAAATTTTTAAGCTAATATTTTCCTCACTCTCTTCTTTCAATCTGTCCAATCTAAACGGTTACACTAATTCCTCGACTTTTTTTAAACAGATAATCTCCCTAATTCCAGTGTAAACGTAAACAGTACAACATCAACTACCGCAACCCTATCATGGACAGCAGTTCCAACTGCCACCGGGTACGTCATATCTTACATAAGTCTGAATGGTTCAGATGCAGGGACACTCAACTCACCCAACGCTGATACACGATTAATTATACCTGGTTTAGAACCGCTAACAACGTACACGTTCTCCGTGGTAGCAGCAGCTGAAACTACAGGCCAGATAAACGTAGGATCAGCTGTTGGAACTACCGGTAAGATCTTTTTTCTTGACGACTATGATAGGGTGTTGACTGTTGAGCATGCATACAAGAAGTATGGAGTATAGGTTGTATTGAAGGTCGTCACGCGAAAAATGCTTCATAAACATGATAAAAGGAAATGTTGGATAATCGGTAAATTTTTTTGATAGCATGGGTCGTATGCCAGTCACACTAAATAGGAAAATCACATGAATCGCTAATATGTTTTTGGACCACTTTTATGTATTTTTCTTAAAAAGTTGATTCGGAAGGCTGGTAAAGTGCGGCTGTCTGACCTCATGTTTGTCTAATTATATTGTGGAAAAACTGACGAATAGTATTCGATCAGTCTGTTGACTGAAATCAAGAGATTCAAGGTTCGAATCCCGACTGGGGGCTTATGATCTAGGCAAAATAAATTAATATGTTCAAACATGTTTTCAGCAATCAGTAAATGTGGTTTGAATTTACTCGTCGACGTGTGTATATATACTACTATATGTATCCTACGTTTTCACGATGGAGGTTTTTTCAATAAATTCTCTTAAACTTAAAACTTTTCAGTCGCGCATGTACCTGTAGAAATGCACCTGGTCATGAAATAAAAATCAATATTCTTTCAGAGTTGGAATCAATCGTCAGATTTGTTAGCGGAACCTCACACACTATCACTATATCATGGGATGATGTATCCGGATTTGATTTGTACAAGATCAGCTACCTCGATGGAAACACTAGCAAGACTGTCCAGTCATTTGATAGTACTGCAACTATATATGGTCTGACGCATGATACAACCTATGTTTTTCTGGTGGAGGGTATTGGACCCAACAGCCCGATGAGCCTGGGCTCTGTATCTGCGACTACAGGTTTGTAATTAAACCCTTAAACCGTGAGCAGTTACTAGAGTTCAGAGAGTTTGTGCTATTCAGTTGATATCTGAAAGGTAGTATCGACAATTTCCTTACGAAATCTTAGAAAAAGAGATCTCTACCATGAAGGTTTGGAGAGGTAGCAACATATGTCAAGTTTTTGCAGTGAAAAACAAAGTCATGTTTTCGGATAGGTCAAAATAATTGATAATATTTTCACAACATAAATATCGATGTTATACGTCAGCAATGTTTGATGATAGATAAAAGGAATATGATATGAACGAGAAGGATGTATTATTTAACACAAATCTAGATATAGAGTAAGCGACCGAGTGTATGTGCCCAGGACTTTTTGCTCCGAATTAAAAATAATATTGAATGTGAAGTAGAAGGGGGGGGGGGGAAAAAAAACATACATATTTCATGATTCCTACATATTTCATGATCCCTACATTGTCTTAAAGAAAAGATCGCTTCCAAAGAAAGTTCAGGTAGAACAAAGTGGGAAAAGCCGTAACGCTTATGTTCAGGTATTTTTGTGCAACATTTATATCAATAATAAAAGTAATCTAATAATAATATTGATAATAATAATAATAATAATAATAATAATAATAATAATAATAATAATAATAATATTTTGAAAGCACCATTCCATTACGCAAAATGCACTAGGCGCTGTAAAAGTACAGGAATAGTCTACAGGAAGTTAGTGTAATACAGAGTACATTGAAATCAGGAAACGAGAAATTGAGATAAAGAAACAATTTTAAATATACATGAATAACTAAATGCAGAAATAGTACAAATAGTTTTACAAAAATTATTTTTGGAAACGAATATAATTTTTAAACATTGTCTCTGTGTAAAAAATAGACCTCGACCAGTGCGTGACCTCCCCTTGTCAAAATGGTGGACTGTGCACAGATGGAGTAAACAGCTTTACTTGTACTTGTGCTGTTGGTTACTTTGGTGAACTCTGTGATTCTGGTGAGACATTTTTACCTATCTGTCAATTTATTTATTTATTTATTAAGTTATTGATTTATTGATTTATTTACAAAATGCTATTCGCTGTAATTGACACATTTTTCGTACCACTTGCGAAGATTTTTAATATAAAAATGTGGAGGCCTACCCTCGAAAATCATCTAATGACTTATCTCCTCGAAAATCATCTAATGATTAACCTACGCCTGAATTTGATGCTATTTTTACAGGCTTACGGGCACAATTTTGCCAGGGGTGACGTCTCTTGCTCGAAGAGCAGTTTCCATGTTTCGGAACTTTCTGGGCCAGGAAGCAATATTTTGACACTCTCTTATAGTGGTATCCACTGTTGATACACTGTGCATCCATACATAGCTGTCTAGTGTGATTTTGACAGAATATTCTTAGATAAGACATACCGATTACAAAAAAACCACCTTATTGCTCGGATATGAGGTGACGGGTGCCCGAAAAGTATGAATTTTAAACATTCTCGAGGGGGGGGGGGGGGGGGTAGGCGAAGAGATGCGGTTTGAAATAGGTATGTGTTATTGAGTTTTGAAAGTAGGAAACGGATCATAAGAGCGGAGTCGCAGAAGGGCCAATAAAGGAGAAAGTGTATAAAATGGCATTTGCAAAGGTTAAGCATTTGAAAGGAAATCTCGACTTTCGGTTGTCTTGCTAAATTCCTCGAGTATTTATAAATCAATCCTCTAGGTATTGTCAATCTCCCATTATCGTTCTTTTTTTTCCTTCGAATACAATAACTTTTTTTTTTTCAATTGAGAAGGGTTTTCGTTAATGTAGCGCCCCATTTGAGAAAGAAGTGAATAAAAAACCGCTTATCAATGTTCAAAATTCGAATCTCTATCCCTCGACTGCAGTACTCAATTCCAAATTTCCCTGGGTAGAATGGATAAGAAAATTATGTATTGGGGGTTACAAATGCAAGATATCTAACGCACGGTCGCTTTGCTACCTCGCTTGCAAAATAAAGTAGATAAATTTGGGCAGGGGGGGGGGGGGCAAGACCACTGTTTGCCCCTGGTGCCATAATCCCTAGATGTACCCCTGCATAGATGAGCAGAAGCAACGAATGATCTATTGCCCGGCAGAGAACGTTTTCGAGATCTAAAATCGCAAGATTCAAGGGAACCATTCCCATGAATCTCAAATACCTGCCCATATTTTGTAATTTGCAGTAACAGTCCTTACTTTGTAAATTGCAGTAACACAGTGCGTTGTTCCATCCCCTCCTACGAACCTGCATTCCCTCGATGAGCTATGTCTAGGACCATCATCCATCGATTATGGTCATCACTGTAACTATCAATGCGACTTTGGGTTCAGCATCGTTGGGGACGCTACAGTAACTTGTCAAGACGATGGAAACCTACAAGGAACACTCCCATCCTGTAAAGGTATTAAATTGTTCATTTCATATATATAAAACCTACATACATTATATTTTACATTGCCTTGCCTGTTTCCATCTGTACAGGAAATCGGGGAAAACCTGGAAAATGTGTTCTGTTTTCCAGTCGGAGAATAGTCAGGGAATTATAGAAAAATCACTTATAAAACAGAGAAATAAAAATTAGTCCTTCTCTTATATTTTTTTTCGTTTTTTCGATGGTTCGTTTTTCACAAGGTTCATAATTCTGAAGGTTCGTAATTTCGAAAATCAAATTTCCCATAGCAGGGGTTTCATAATTCCCAAATGAAATAGGGATCATAATTCCGAAGATTCGTAATTTCTAAAATGCTATAGAGCCCTACATAATTTTTCGGAATTACGAACCTTCGGAAATATGAACGACATGTAACCGTCCAAACAGTGTATTCATGGGATGAATGGCTATGGCGTTTGTTAGTTTGTAAAATGCCTTCTTTAAAGATTCCAGAATTTTGATCCTTTATCAGGGAAAATCAGGGAATTTTGTTGATATGAAATACTATAAACCCTGGTGTGTTAGTTTATCAACAACTTATCCTTCAAAAGCTTTAGACAATATTCAAATTGTTTCCATTCCAACCTACTGTAGGCATCAATTCCCATTTTTTTCAAACATAGAATGAATTTTGCTGGTATTAGAAATATATCTTAGTTTCATCCTTGGTTAAAATATAGACATACATGTATGTATGTACCAGTACAATTTATTCCATTATTCACATGGAATCAAGTGTGCTGGAATCATAGATATGTCTTTATTTTAACAAAGTATGAAACTACGATATTTATCAGAATTCAGAATTTTCGTATTTCAACATCGTTAATTTTTTCTGCTAATTTTCTTCCTCTTTCAAGATGTGAATGAATGTAGAACCGGTCTGATGTGCGATGACCCGAATAGCTTCTGTATCAACAATGTCGGCTCTTTCATGTGTATTTGTAATGATGGATTTCAACTCATGGCTGACGGGACATGCCAATGTAAGAGTCTTCTGATCATTTCTTCTTCTTCTTTTTTTCCGAAGCTCTATTTTAAACTATGAAGTGCTTTTGACTAAAAATTCTTATCTGTTTGGTTTCCAAGGTGATAAGCAATCTACCTTTAAGTTTGTCATTTTATATGCAAAACGCTGCAAAAGGGAAAGGTTTCTTTTAAGTTCTTTTAAGAAGATGCTTAAACGTTTTTATGAAGTTGAGCGGCTTCTTTCTATCACACGCAATAAATTTGTTGGAATACTAGATAAAAGGAGACATGTGCAACTGATGTAATGATGTCTGTTTTTTACCAATGTGTTACAACATGCACTTTGTTGAAATCCATTGTTTTGTTTTTGTTCAAGAATGATTTAGTGAAATCATTCTTTAAAAGAAAATAAAACATTAATGCTTCAAGTATTTAGAAGTAAAGTGATTTTGAAAGGAACTGTAATGATCCTTTTACGACGTACCTGTATTAAGTAAATATACAGTCTGTGTAGAGGGTTCTAATGTTCGTGTTTGTAATATTTTAAGTAGATAATATGATCATGATTATGAATTTGTGTTGGCACAATGATTTATTTTCATTCTACATGCAATGATTTTATGCAGTAATAGGTGGTTTTTAAGAAAATTTTAACGTAATGTATTGCACAAGGATCAAAGATATCAAATCCCTTTAATGATACACATGTTCAAATTTGTAAATTATGATGACATATATACGTCAGGGACAGGGCTGGTAAAATAAGAAATCATTTCCTACACGATGGGCATATGAGCACATTTTCGCAGAGGGTGGGGGAGGGGGGGGGGGGGGCTGGGCTAACGCCTCTTTCCCGAATATCAACTTTTTCCTTTTTAAAAAAATTTTGCGGGCGAGTGAAAAAAAACCCCTTTATTATGTTAAAACTATTATTTTTGAAATCAAAATACACTATCGTATATAGAATATAAAAAGTTACAAAATTCGTGTATCTCGCTGCCCGAATATGAGAATATTCGGGCTTCTCGCTGCCCCTACTCTCATTGAAAATGTTTCAGACTGATGAGGAATGTTATTACACTAATGGTCGCTTACTTTTGCCAGATTTCAGAATCAACAGATCCCTTTGTCATTAAGTGGATGTATTATATTCTTTTGCTAAGAATTTAGTCAACTGGACATCCATCTGAGCGAGCTTTGTTCTATGTTGTCCTTAGAAAGCGTTGCGGGTAATTATTTTTTCTTTATTTTACTATAATCCAGTTTCCTCTTCGGTTTCCTGTATCGCCGATCTGTGTCAAAATGGTGGCTCATGCATTGAACAACAAATCCGTGTGATGTGCGCATGCGCTGCAGGATTCACAGGGCCTGTCTGCGAAATTGGTAAGAAAGTGTGGTTTTCTGGTCTTTCTCCACCTACATGTAATATTCTTTACATGGCAGAATGTGTAACTTACGTGTCGTGTAAGGTATGCATATTCTTTCTCGGACATTAATTACAGTAGCATAATATCAAAGCGGGTGAGAAAACACAAGCATCATGCTGTTTGTGTAAAGCGATAGTGATACATGATACATGTCCTTTGGAAAGATATTAATCTTTATTCATTTTGTCACACTCGACCCAGGTGAGGTAAATGGGTACCTGACAGAAATTGATTTCCTTGAAATGCTAGTGCGCCGCAATAGCAGCCGGTAATAGTTGTGGAGCGCAGGAGTGTCAAGCCTGACAAACATGTGTGCTATACAAGAACCCACTGTCATTATTAAAGGAGAATGAAACCCCGGGGAAAGATCAATTTTAATGAAAAGAGAGGATAGAGAGAAGCAATATAAAAAAAATTCCATCAAAATCTGTTACGAAATAAGAAAGTTATGAAAGTTTGAAAAGTCTCAGTTAAGTTTCTATGGCGATCCTCGAATTGGCAATGTTGCTTCACAGTGACAGGTTTAGTAGTACAACTCTCCATATGATTTGTACACCAAATTTCATACTTTCCCCATTATCTCTCACGGTGCAGCTTGTCTCTTTCTTAGCTAAAGATATATCATAGGAAATTGTATTTGACACAACATATGTTGAGTTCACAAAAAGACAAGCAGCATCTTTAGAGATAATGGAGAAAATATGAAATTTTGTGTACAAAACATATGGAGAGTTGTACTACTAAACCTGTCACTTTGAAGCAACATTGCCAATTTGAGGATCGCCATAGAAAGTAAATTTAGACTTTTCAAACTTTGATAACTTTTTAATTTCGTAACCGATTTTGATGGAACTTTTTTTAAATTGCTTCTCTCTATCCTCTCCTTTCATTAAAATGGAATCCCCCCAGGGTTTCATTCTGCTACTTTGATTAATATTATCATTATTATTGTTATTATTAATATTATTAGTATTATTATTATTATTATTATTATTATTATTATTATTTTTATTATTATTATTATTATTGTTGTTGTTATTATTATTATTATTATACTTCTTAATTCTAAAGTTTGCTCTAAAATAGCTATACTGTTCACATGATTTAAAAACAAAGTATTGTTCTACATATAACGTTCCTTGGTTTTCTTTCACCACCATGCTGTGTATCTTAAAGATTTATCCTGCGGTGGAGTAGTTTGTGAGTCCTCCCAAATTTGCGTGAACGAACAGTGTGCCTGTTTGGAGGGATTAATCACTGAATCTGGAAGATGTCAAAGTAAGTATTGCTAACAAACATCACCAGAATCTTACATTTATTGCTACTGTATTTTCGATAATATTTTCGATATACATGTATCTATTTCATACGTATAGGCTAATATGATAACGCTTCTTCCTAGAGGAGAAATTTAAAAAAGAAAATCAGACACATTTTAGAAATCAGTTATTTTCGTATTAGCCTGTTATATGTAATTGCTTTTGTTGTGTCATGCAATATTCCAATTGTTATTCTAATTTACACAGATTTTAAAAATATACATATATTACTCCCTATTATAGTATGTGATGTCTTTCATTTTATTTTTACATCTTTCTGTAAAATTCTTTAAATAGTAAGCAGGGCTTACTTTGTACTTATTTTTTTCTCATGAATAAAGGTAATAATTTTAGAAATAAATACCCTAACCCCGGGGAAACCGTAAACAATCCCCTTGGAAGCCGTGATCATTATCAACAAGCACTGGTACAATGCGACAAGATATACACGAAATCTACAAGACAACTCAGAGGCAATTAACATACTTAAAGCTTTTCGACCTTTCTTGAAATATCATCGATTCTTATTCCTCGATATCATATATACTGATCAAATATACTGATATTTAGAATACTAAATCAAAATTGTCTGTAAAACTAAGGTCCATGCTCGCCATCTTGTGATGTCATGACTGAAATGTGTGTGCAGACGACATCGGGAGAATACACTTGTGAATGCCGACCGGACAGAAAGACTAGTTTCTGGACAGGCCAATGTGTTATTAGTAAGTTAAAAAGTTTTTAAAAAATGTAAACACAAATACGATTGGAAAAACTTTCAAAAAAATTATTTCACTAGCCTTGTGCGAAAAAATTACAACGACATATTTCATAATCCGAACATGATAGACAATACATTATGACATTAATTTATCCTTGAGTTGATTTCTTTGCGATCGTGTATGCGTTTCTATTCTTTCTTTTTTTGCTCGACAAGGGTTTCAAAGCAGTGCATATTCGTTGGACAGAGTAGTCGGGAAATAATTATCTTTGAATATCAGGATTATGTTCTAAGCATCATGAAATTTACTTCTATTTGATTTTACTACACCAAACCGAGTGAACGCGGTAACCTGTAGATGAAATATGTTTTCAAGTGGCACAAGTGTCGGGTTGGAATTTGGTCCTAAAAAAAAAATCGTGATTCGAATCAAGAAAGACACAGCCTCTTTCTGCAGAATACCTAGTGTATACTGTAGTTAAAATGTTCTTGATATAGTGATAGAAATCCAGTTTATGCATAAAACTAAACTATGCTTATGGATTAAAAAAACAAAACGGTTGCAGGCTAAAACTTACATTTATATCAATATCAGATAATATCCAAAGTTCATTCAAACTCATGAGAATACCACGATCGCATTACCATAAGAAGTGAGTAATATTGTTAGCAAGAGAGGCAAGAGAGGGAACGAGACGTTATTTTTTTAAAATGAACTTTAAAGAACTCATGGAAAGACTTAGATTTGCACGTTATCTCAATGTCAATCATCTTGTCAATCCGAATTTTCTTTTACGATGTCATAAAAACATTATACAGTGTGTCCCAGAAAAAACGAAACCGAGATTGATCGATGCATAATCATATCTTTATCACAATTATGATTAATAAGTGGCACATATTTGTAAAGCTTAGAGTCTCTTCTTTCCTGCGATACCACTCATATGATACATATTTCACGCATGAGTGAATAATAACAATGTGAAGTTGGGATGTCAAAAATTCATTTGGCCAACGATGTTTGAATTTTAAAAAGATAATCACATGTCCAAAAAAATCATTTTCCGCCCTTTCGTTTGACACCTTAATCTTGAAAAATGACCAACGGATGACAGAGATAACTAGAATTTAAATATTGATTGCATTTCGATGATCTTTAAAAATCCTTTGTTCCATAACTCCGCATCGGTTTTCCGCATGAATGGATGCGGAGAAAGTCATGGATGGTCCAAAAGCTTTCGAGTAGAAACCAATGCTATCCCACCCTCCTCATCCTCATTTATTATTATTACCACCACCCCCCCCCCCCCCCCCCCCCCCCATCATGCCAATCTTTCCCGGAACCTCAAACCCTACACTCCCCCAAGTTCCCCCTCTCTTTTCCTCTCCCACTTTATGTGTGCAGTGTGTGTGTGTGTGTGTGTGTGCGTGTGTGTGTGTGTGTGGGTGTGGTTGTGCGTGTGTGGATGTGTGTTAGAGAGAGAGAGAGGATGTTTGTGTATGGTCCAATGATCTTTAGTTAGATTTAAGCAAACACCACTGCATAATCGTTTAACTTGCATGATCAAACCAGCTATCCCTCCCTCACTCATTTCCACTTCCATCCCGTACACCACTCGGAACACTAAAAACTCTTCATCCCTCATGTACACTTCCATTCTCTCCCTCCGTATATTTGTAGGTGTGTGTGAGTGTGTGTGTTGATGTTATGGCTGTTTGTTTATCTAATTAATAAGTCGTAAACTCGGCATACCCGTCAACACTCTCAGTACAAAATAACTTTATTTTCCATGAATGTCATTCATAAATGAAGACCTTCTTCATGATCAATGAGCGTTTATCATTTTGGAGACGTTTTATACTGACCACTCCATTTTGTTGACGATCAACCACGCATGCAGTCTTTTGTCTTCTTTGTTCACTGCTATGGCAGGCAGCGAGTACAAACGAATTCATTCATTATGGAAATGCAAGCATCACTTTAAACAAACAGAACTTACTCATTCCTGGCTCATTTTTATCCATTGAGGTGTCAAATTAAAGAGAAGAAAATTATCTATTAAGGAGTATTAATTTCATATTGCAATGATAAATATGTTTTCTAATATATTACTTGGAATTCTAGGTATCGTTGTGCAGTGGACTTTTTGGAAGCCCTGTTTCATATTGTTCTCATTCACTCATGCGTGAAGCAAGTGTCATAGAATTAGTACGTGATGAAAGAAGAGGGACTAAGCTTTAAAAATATGTATTGATTATTGATCATAATTATGATTAAAATATAATAATTCATCGATACATCTCGGTTTCGTTTTTTCTGGGACACACTGTATATATATTATTTAGTTTTTTGTCCTTTATGCAAATTTTTAAGTACTACCGTTTAATTCATATCGACATCCTATCTGCTCTATTTGAAAAACCTCTCTGTAAAATAAAACGAAACATCTGTTAATCCTTTAAAATGATTATTTTGTCTGATAACTTTCATTACAAAAAAATAAGGTCATAGAACCTTTGTTCTGCAGTTCGTGATTGTAGAGATCGGGGGCGATTCGGTCAACTTCAATGCGTCTTATGCCGATTCAGAGAGCATTGCCTATCAAACTGGATCCCAAGCAATCTCAAACATTGTGAGTACTTTGGAATATACTTTACTTTATTCCCCGATGATATAGGACAATGCCTATTCATCGATCGTAGCTTGTCGTTTCATGTGATTATACATTTTTCATGTCTTACCAAGTCGAATATGTGGGAAAGGACAAAAATGTGTGTAGATAATGACTCATACAGCCTATATTGGCTCGTAAACAAGATCATGGTTTTTAGACCAGTATATATCTAGTCTGTTCTTGAAGCAGTTTACAGAAGTTGCTGAGATAAGATATTCAGGGAGACTCTTCCACAAATCCACAATTCTGTTGCTGAAGAAATGTTTCCTCAAATCAAGCCGAGAATACTGTTTGCCCAATTTCATTTTGTGGCTTCAAGACCTCCTGTGTGCCAAGTGGAAAAGATCACTTTCGGAATTATTAACCCGGTTTCATTTTCGAAATTATGAACCCTAATTCATTTTCGGAATAATGAACCATCAGAGTAATGCAACAAATGTTCGGAATTGTGAACTATATTTCTTTCTAGGATTATGAACCCCCCAGTTATGGAAATTTTGTTTCGGAATAATGAGCCTTCGGAATTACGGACCTTCGTAAAAACAAGTGCCCCACGGTTCCACTACGTTCCCTATCATGATACAATAACATTTATAGGCTGCGCCACTTCGATAACTGGAATTCATTAAATTTAATATTTCTGTTCATGGGCGATCTGCACTCTATTCCTGTTTGAATTAGACGAAGCATTGTAAATTATTAGGAAAAAATACGCTAAAGGGAAGCTCAAATTGAATAGAAAAGGACTCGTAAAGAAACAAATGAAAAATGATAATGTCTGAATGTTCTCCAAATTTGCTACAAAAGAACAACCGAATAAAAAAGAAGAATATAGGAAACAAATGGCTATCATCCCAAATTCAGTTGTTTTCATGAGACACAATAATCTACATGATAATGTAAGCCTGCTGGTATGCACATTATATCATAATTCTCGTTTATGATACAGCTACCAAAAGTTTTCGCATATAATGGAATTCAAGGCATCATCGCAGTGGACGTCATAAACTTCTTCCAGGGCAGTTTGATGAGCACTATTAGTGTGTCTGCAGGTCTTGGATTCAATGGGTCTGTAACCGACATCCAGAATGTCCTCATGCGCAGTGACGCTGAACCTGCACTCGCTGATGACAATAACGAACTCCGGATTAGAATGGACTCTGTTATTGCAACAGGTATGAAGTTTTGAACTTTGAAGTTAAGAATCTGCTTTACTTTAAAGAATAGAACCGAGCGGAAAAAAACTTCAGTCAATGCGTGTACGCTGCATGCAATGTAGACATGGACATCTTGCAGTTGCTAACATGATCAAAAGGTAACACAGGTGCTAGTAGATGTTGATCTTTTAAAAATATTGCCATAGGAAGGTATTATCGCGGTATATCGTGCATTTTTCTTTTATTTTAATATGTTTACCTTTCAACATATTCTTACCATATTGTGGGGGCACTGTGGTATAGTGGTGAATGCTCTTAACTGTCATACGAGAAGTCCTGGGTTCAATTCTTGTTGGATGCTTACATCATTCGACTAAGTGTTTTACCGACATCTGTCCCTCTCGATACAGATGTATTAAACGGGTACCTGGCAAAGCTGGGGTAATAGTAATTAAACGCAAGTTTAAAGAGTATCTATTGCTAAAGAATACACTGTTATGAATATTATGATTTTTTAAAATATTAATTTACAATTCTATGTGCTAAATTCATTTTTTTTGGATTGTATTTTTCTTTTAATACCTTTTTTTGTATATTTTTTGTTTTCATGTGAAAGGGAACATGTTTACAAGTTTTTTACCAAACTTTTTATGATCCCACCACATTTACATTTATTTTTTGTATACTTGTTTGTATTATGTCATTGTTTGTTATATTTGACATGTTTTATGAATGTTTTTTAAATGGAGATGTGGAAATAAATTCAATTCAATTTAATTCAATTCAGTATTTTGGAAACGCATAGAGACGTTATTATTATTATTATTATTATTATTATTATTATTATTATTATTATTATTATTATTATCATTATAATTATTATTATTATCATCATTTTCACTATTAGTAATAGTGAAAATGATAATAATAATAATGATAATAATAATAATAATAATTATCATAATAATTATGATTATTATTATGATGATTATTATTATTGTTGTTGTTATTATTGACATTATCATTATTGATATTAAAGCATTGCAAGACAGTAATATCTAGTAATACTTCGCATATTGTTTGTGTTACCTTAATAGAGATGCCGAATATCAACGCATGTCAGGATCCAGACCTTAATGATTGTTCACCTAACAGTGTGTGTGTCAGGGAGGATGAAGGCGGGTTTTCATGTATTTGTAATGAAGGATATACCGATCTCCTTCCTCGAGTACTGCCTGGCCGGTATTGTGAAGGTAATGCCAAAAAATGATTATAGCTGCGAGCTATTCTGTTTACTAAAAAGTCGTTGTTGGGATACTTCGACTAGTTGCCATCTATTCACATATCAAATTGATATTTGGAATGTCTGAGAATATTTCCTTGTGCAAACTAATGCCATGCACATTTTCAGTCATCTCAATAAGTCTTCTGTTAATATGCACAGTGTATTGAAATGCCGATCTTAAATTGTTATCCAACATAGATTTATCGATGAAAAGTAGGAAAAACTTATTCAAAATATATATGGTCGTAATAATCTATTGCAGTAATATCCGATGTTGTAGTTTTGTCTCTCCGTATCCGGACAACTACCCCCTGGACAATTACCCCCCGGACAACCACCCCCCGGAAAACCACCCCCTGGACGACTACCCCCCTAGGACAACTACCCCCCAGGACAACTACCCCCTAGGACAACTACCCCCCAGGACAACTACCCCCAGGACAATTACCCCCCAGGACAACTACCCCCCAGGACAATTACCCCCCGGACAACTACCCCCCGAACAACTACCCCCTGGACAGCTACCCCCGGAAAAATTGTCCTGGGGGTAATTGTCCTGGGGGGTAGTTGTCCTGGGGGGTAGTTGTCCTGGGGGGTAATTGTCCTGGGGGGTAATTGTCCTGGGGGGTAGTTGTCCTGGGGGTAGTTGTCCTGGGGGGTAGATGTCCTAGGGGGGTAGTCGTCCAGGGGGTGGTTTTCCGGGGGGTAGTTGTCCGGGGGGTAGTTGTCTAGGGGGTAGTTGTCCTAGAATCTGTCTCTCGACATTATTAGTCTTGCAACTTGTCTCCCTTACAGTGACCCAGACCACTGTTCAGCCAGATACAGAAGTCGGAGCAGGTATGTGTTGACCTGTTGTAGCTACCTTGTTGTAGCTGATAGGAAAATGAATCTTGATTGTTGTATTGGCCAGATAACACATCTGATGATATAAAAAAATACAACAATGTCATTCTTACAAACTTAACTGTTGTTACACAGGCTTTACATCAATGACAATTTTGAAGAATGATAGTTGATCATAATGTGTATTATATTTATACATGACACGCAGGACGAATAATTCTTTTCCAAAAAGAATAATGGGCTACGCTCCTACAAACAAGGCGCTTGGCTGGAATGTTCCAAAGGGAGTGGAGAAGCTACATACATTGTGTTTCTGGCAAGCCTGATTCGGTAACATTATATCTGTAAAGCACTTAGAGACATCGTAATTGTATTAGACGCTTTAAAGGGAAATCCAACATTAATAGCAAGTTGCTTTGAAAGAAAGAGGACAAATCAGAGAAGCAGATTGGTAAAAGTTAGAACGAAATCGGACAAGCAATAAGAAAGTTATGAATTTTTGAAAGTTGTAATGACTATACATATGGGAATTTCAAATTGGCCGTATATAGGTAATGTCACTGTGATGTAGCTGTGGAAAACTCCCCCGTTCGCTCTAACACACAAAATGACTAAAATGTCACTTTTTTTCAAAATGCATTACTCAGTAGGATCTTTTTCTTTCATGAGGACCTATAACAATATGCTAGCTCCAATATATTTTGAGTACTGCCCCGAGGGTAAAAGTGCCTCGAAGAGGAAAACCGCAAATAATGATAGTTTTGTGTACGACAAATGGGAGAGTCGTCTACAAAAATGTCACAATTGACTCACCAAATTGCCAATTTGAGATTCACATAGATGTAGTGATCTCATTTTTCAAACATCCATAACTTTCTTAGTCCTTGTCCAATTTCTTTAAAACTTTCACCATCCTGTTTTTCTTATTTTTATGCTTTCACACAACTCATCTTATTACCAAGGATGGATTGCCCTTTAAGAAAATCCAGATTGCTATTATCATTATTATTAATTTTATCATCATTATTTCATTATCATTATTATTATCATTATTATTATTATTATTATTATCATTATTTTTATTATTGACATATTGTATGATATAATTTGAGATAAAATATAACCATTTTCGCTTTTTAAACTGGGGGGGGGGGGGGGGGGAGGGTCCTAGACGTTTGGGAGCGATTGGAGTATTCTGAAACATTATTAAAGGAGAATGAAACCCTGGGGAAATATCCATTTTAATGAAAAAAGAGGATAGAAAGAAGCAATTTAAAAAAGTTCCATCAAAATCGGTTACGAAATGAATAAGTTATGAAAGTTTGAAAAGTCTCTATTTACTTTCTATGGCGATCTGCAAATTGGCAATGTTGCTTCAAATTGGCAGGTTTAGTAGTACAACTCTCAATATGCTTTGTACACAAAATTTCATATTTTTCCATTATCTCTAAAGATGCTGCTTGTCCATTTGTGAACTCAACATATGTTGTGTCAAGTATATTTTCCCATGATATATCTTGAGCTATGAAGGAGACAAGCTGCACCTTGAGAGATAATGGGGAAAATATGAAATTTTGTGTACAAAATATATTGAAAGTTGTACTACTAAACCTGTCACTTTGAAGCAACATTGCCAATTTGAAGATCGCCATAGAAAGTAAACTAATACTTTTCAAACTTTGATAACTTTCTCATTTCGTAACCAATTTTTATGGAACTTTTTAAAAATTGCTTCTCTCTATCCTCTCTTTTCATTAAAATTGATTTTTCCCCAGGGTTTCATTCTCCTTTAAAGACTAATGGCTTTATATACTTGAATGATTATATCAAAGTTACATGGATCATGAAAAGTGCAACAATGAATATGCCTACTACCACCTGTCACATTTATACCCTTTGCTGCAGGGACCGATTCTCTGAATGTAGGCGTTATCTTTGGCATTACCTCGGCGGTTGCTGTAGTGTTGATAATCATATTTGTCGTTTTCTGCATCAACATTGCCCGCCTTCATCGCCAACAATTACTGGTGAAAAGAGCAACGGTATCAGATTGTTTCCAGGATCCTTCCCCTGCCGAGGTTTGTACTGCTTATTCTTATTTTGACTTTGACTCTGCCAAACGTAACTGTATTATAGTAAAGTTTTAGTAATGTTAGGGATGAAACACACGGAACAAAAATTGATAATTTATTCTCCGTAGAGAATGCATAAGGGTTTTTTTTTTTAAAAGAAAATCACCAAAGCGGTAATTTACAAAACAGTAGTTTTTGAGTGCAAATTGAACAGTAGTAAAATTTGTTAAACACAAATCCTTAGATCTACGTGTTCATTATTGTACTCTGTGCGTATAAAGTATTAAATTTTACTTTTAAAAAAGGGTTTCATTTTGTAAACCACATATTACGGCATTAAGCGCCTATGTAGAATGAAGGCTACTAAACTCCAGTACTGCTAAACACACACATTTGCCCCTCTCCAGCAATGCTATCATCGGGAATGATTAGAACATTGATATTGATATTTTTTTCCTCATTGTGAAGATGGTGTATCGGTCTACAGCTTCAGTTCCAGACGTCTTCTTCCAGAAGCCAGGTGTGGCCTATAACCCACGTCACATCAACGAACACCAGCAGAAGCAGTCCAAACGGTCGGCCTAAGTTTATTAAAATAAAGGGCACCAATTCCCAAAAGATATTTTTCTCTGTATGTTAGGGCTTCCATTCGGCTACTCTTTATTCAAAATATGAGTTTCTAATTACTTCTAGAAATAGATTTGAGTTCATAACTATACACTCTCAAAAACATAAAAGCGACTTGTATGTAGAGTAGTCGACACACCAATACGGAAATGCGTAGAAAAAGGGCGTGCACGGACCCTAAGTCCCAGTTTGGTTCCGTGTTCAGGTTTTTATTTTCTTCATACTCCTGAACTGTTAACCCATATAGAATGCCGGATATTTACATTTTTGGTTGATTTTATGCATTCAGTGCACAATGAATTGTTTTTATTGGACTGTAATTCAAATCTACAAAAGACACAAAAGGACAAAACATAAAAGGACAAAACATAAAGGCCCGAATTCACATTTACGCTTACGGAGGTTTAAACCTTACCCATGGTTTAAACCTCCGTAAGCGTAAAAATAAGCGTAAATAAGCGCGAATTGTCTATGCGTGCGCTCAAAGAAAATATATGATTGGATCGGATTCAGTGCGCACGTACGCTTTAAAATCCCAGGAGGGGGTTTAAACCATGGTTTAAACCCAACCTCCTTTGTGAATTCGGGCCAAATGGTTGAGAAGATGATGTACTACAAGGTTAACAAAACTCGGTTTCCAGAGATAATTGAGATATCTTTGCTTGTTTGATAGTTTGCATTTTGAATAATGATTGTAGTGCGCTTTTTTACATTTATCTTATCATCGGTGTCTGATTGACAGTCACTATTTGATCAACATTTTTTTTTCAGTTTGTTTAGATTTTTGTCAGTATATAAATACATAAATCAATTAATTCAAATAGATGAGGTATGAATTATAACTTTCATGATAATATCAAATATCCTTTGGAGAGATATGTTTTATCACCCGATTCACAGATGGGACACAGACAGTAAAACAGCTGTCAATTATGAAAAAGAACAGCACACTGCACAGGTTATGTAATCCCTAAGCTGGGTTGTAGATGGAACACGTTACTGAACTGTACCCGTCATAATCTGTATTCGTGACACGTTATATTCACCTGATTCATGATGTTTAAATATTATCAAGGGCGATAATGCAAAAGTGTTCAACTAGGGTCGGCCCGGGTTTCCGTTTCGGCCTCTTTGCCCTAGCTAGCTCTCCTCTCGCGGCCTCTGCGAGCAAGCTGTATGCATAATAATGCAGTCAGTACGCGCTCGTTACACGTAATTTCAAACGAGATTTTCAGTAGTACCGTATGATTATACTTAGTATAGTGTTCTATATCTAAGCCAGCTAAGGGATTACATAATCTGTAAAGAATTAATTGTTCTTTTCATAATTTTTCTATTCTCTGTGGTGTTCCGTTTGTGAATCAGGTGGATTTATGATATTTGAAGAGAAAGATGACTTTGAACTAAAATCTTTTATTTTGCTTCAACTTTTCATGTGACTCTTCTAATACAGAAGTACGTTCTTAGCATGCAGACTTGTTTTTCAGTTCTGTTGGGGAGAAAATGATTGATGGTGGCCTTAAATTAAAAATGGGGGCATATGCTTTTACAACGGGTTCGTGACACACTTTTATTTTCGAATGAGTCTGTGTGATAACCTATACCAGCATCTAAGGGGTAAAAACTGTCGTAAGGAAGAACAGTCGTCAGACTGCATGATTGGATTGTTACCGAGACTGAATAGATAAATGAACTGAAATGAAAAGTTACATTTGAATTACCAATCCAAAATACAACGTAGTTTTGATGATTGAAAATGGCATGACACATGGATACAGACAATCTGAAAAGTGCAAAAACACATGCAGAAAATGGAATGAAAAGAAAGTAATCAATATACATGTTATACTATGCATCACTCATGGATTTGCAGTTAATGCTAAATCTTGTTTATTTGTCTCCCTCTCAGGTTTTTACGAAGGAAAATCTTATTATTATTCTTTCTTGAAATCAAATGCTAATATAAACGAACTTAGATTTGCATCGAAAAAGAATCGGGTGTTGATGCCTTTTTCCACAAAATTAGCAATGTAAAATTCAATCTAAACTTATTCCACAGTGATATCTAATTTAACTAACACTAAGACTTAAAAAATTCAACCAACAAGCCAGTAGTAGGACATGGTACAAATGATCCTGAAATAACTCCAATTTGATTTGTTTTGTTTGACGTGCTCCTTGTTTAACATGTAAAATCATGGTCATCATGGTGCATACAGAATGACAGCGTATAAAGGTCAACTGTACTCGGTACAAATGACCTTTATCTGCACATGCGCAAGTGGTAATAACGAACTGGCTTATTATTACTATCATTAATTCAAAGGCAATTCAAAAGTCTATCCTGTCACCAATTTAGACGTACCAGCATAACAATGACATATTGCATAATCCAAACATGATTTCTTCGCTATATAGGCAACGCTAATTATTCTGTAGACAATACTGAAGACTACTGGAATCAAGTTTATGTTCTGGAAGTTTGTGTGATCGTGTTCACTATGGAACAACAGTGTAATATTAAAGTGGGGAATAGTGTGGAATAGGAGGTGTATCAGTATGTTGATGACAATCATCCAATGTTACTATGATATTAAGTATAGGTAAGATTATGTAGTACGGTCTGAGCCAAAAGTTATGTCAGCGCGACAGGACGGAATTTGATAGGATTTATCCTCATTACTAAAAAATAAGAAATGCCACATGCTGAATACGTCCATTTATATATGAAGTTTACACTGAAGAACAATGCCACAAAAAAACACAAGAATGATGACGATTCCATTACTATGGTAACAACATTTTTTTAGCGCGAAGGGACGGAACCTTTAGAATGGTCAAATTTTATAAAACGGATTCAAGGTCAAATTCCATCGAAGTTAAAATTTAAGACTTACCATGTCTTGTGATTCTTGATTTGTATGATAGAGCACATTACATACAAACATCCATCCAATCCAAGCCAATCGGGGTATTTATAAAGCGCCAATATCTAGTTGCCTATTAAATCAAAGACAGATTCTCAGCTTTCATATATGATATGAAAAGGTAAACACAAATTTCAGTTTGAAATTTGTGGATTTATGTTGACTACTTTAGGCTCAGACCCAGTACTGCATTATGTATTATGTTTAGCCTAATAGCATATTAAAATAGTCAAAAAAACAATTCTTCGGTTTGTATTTTTGCAGTTTAAATCGTATGGGTTTAAGAAGTGTATTTCATGTCTAAAGCATATAAAATAATATTTCTTTCATTTTTAAAAATCCTCCTACATAATTATATTAACAATGCTAGTAGTACACTTCTAGAGTAGGTTTTGCCTTTCGACAGGACCTTTCTGAATACCAGAAACTATGATTGGCGTGCTAGTCAACTTAAGCCAGTCGTTTCTGGTATTCAGACGCGAGCTCTTGTAAAAAAGGCTACTATAGTTTGGATTCTGGTTAAAGAAGATCCTTTCCCCAGCGGTTTAAAAAGAAGGAGAAATTTAACCCTTTCAGGACAGGAATTATTCAAGGGCTAAATTGATCACATTTCGATCTTCAAATTGGCAACAATAATGTTTTTCTTTTAGTGCTGCATGGTTCTAATAAGGTGTAATGTCTTTGAGAACAATAAACAGGGTTAAATTTTGTCGAAAAGTTGAAAAAAATGCCAATTTTGATGTAAATCAATGATTTTGAACCTCTCAATGTGTAGCCAAATTAAGAATTTCAAAGCTTATTCTCATTTTAAAAATTCCTGGCATCAAACGCAATATGGTCATGGAACAAAAATGGACATAGTGTGTGCAGAAATTTTTGTTCTTTCTACTCATGCATCTGGTATATTTTTCAGAGTTCTGAATCAAAAGTTATTGAGCCAAACCACAAAATGTGGTCCATTGTCTCGAAAGGGTTAAGATGTTGCACAATTAAATAAACATTGATAATACTTCGGATAAATTAGTTATTGAGCTTATTAATAAAGTAAGAAGACTTTGTGCAGGATGGTTTTTGATTGACGAAACGATGTACTTGATTACTGGACGGATTATAAATTGACTGCTGCAATGACAAGAGTAGAATGGTGATTGGTTGCAGTCGACAGATGACTGACAGATTGCTTTTGTGTTGTACAGTAACCGACGGTTGATGATCTGATGATAGAACCGGTGATATCTGCCACCAGCATATTAGTGAAGTACCTCAGTTTAAAGAAAAATCGTGACATGGTTACTTTGTAGTGATAAGCTAATTATGTCAAAATGACGTCATAACAGTGAAAAAATGAAATGGTCTGAGAACAAAATAAGGGGCTGCATTGAAATCCTCGACCTCAGAAACGTAATGTTTCGATATCAAAATATACTAATTAACGTATAAGATAATTTTCTATGTAATTTAGGTAATAATATTAACGTAAGAATTACGTCATAAACTGAGCTTGCTTTTGTCATTATTTTTTTGGAGTTTACCATTTAAAAAAATAGTACATCATAATGATAACGATAAAAATGGATTTATACAGCGCATCATAAGTCTGCGCGCTTTACAATGTAAATACATCAAATGAAAAAAAAAAATCATGCTTCTACATTTCGATGATGAATATGATAAAATCTAAGATTAAAGTCGGGTAGCTTCTTAAAATTGATTATTACGAGAAAGTTAACAATGGAGATGTGTTGGTGAAAAGGATGATGCTTTTGTCGACCCTTTCACCATCCGATTTGTATTTGTCACTAAAGACACCTCACTTTATTAGACGGGTAGGGAGCTCGGCAAAGCGCGGGATATCATGACTCTGACAAGATTACCGTAATTAATAACTGGCAGTTCGAACCGGTCCTGTCACAATATGATACATGATTTATGAACTTGAAGCATAATTATCTTTAGGGTTAGGATTAGGGTTATTTGGCAACATATTTAATATATACGAGCCATTTAAACTTCATGCCGCAAAGTTTTATGTATTTGAAGATGTTAACGTACGTAATCGTTTAATTATCCACTTTAGCCTACATGCAATGTTTGATATGATCTAGTAAGAGAATATTGAAATTTTCGCAAGGTCAATACACAATGCGCTGGAGTATCTACCTGATAAAATAATAAAACTGTATAAAAAAAAATGAATAGAGAACAGTGGATCTTGCGTATATAGGCCTAAGTTATCTAGTAAATTCTTCATGTAATTTTCGCCTCAGTTTGTATGACACTGTACTCAGACGAAGTTGACCTTCAAATTTAGTATTAAAGACTGCTTAAAGACTACTTAAAATGATTACAGTTTCCTAGCCATTTGTCAGATCATAGTTTAACACAACTCAACACTTTTTAGTCTTGTCTTTTGACAAATGAAAAAAATATATCAGTGAAATTTTGAAAAGCATCTATAAAAAGAGGACAATTTTTTTTTGGGGGGGGGTGTGAGGGAGGGGGAAACTGAGTGTTTATTTCTCAAAAGAATTTAAAAAACAATCATACGTCATATAAACTTGACTTATACAGAATAAACACTGTAATGTAATATTTTATCAACTTGAATAGCAAAGGAAAGTTACAATTTTAATGATATAGATAATGACATTACGTGAATCGTATTTTTAAAATAATGAATCAGAGCAATTTGATTCATTATGAAAAAATACGAAATAGGACAAATCTGAGAAGCAGATTGGTGAAAGTTTGAAAGAAATCGGACAAGCAATAAGAAAGTTATGAAGAAAGTTGTAATCACTATTATGGGAATTTCAAATTGACCGAATCAGTAATGTTACTCCGATGTCCAACACACAAAATTACAAAATTGTCAATTTTTCAAAAAGTATTACTCGGTATGATCTTTTTCGTTGCGGAGAACCTATGAAAATTATGCTATCTACATCTACGGGGGGGGGGGGGGCGGTTGAGGCGCTAAGGAGAAAAATGGAAAGTAATGACATTTTAGTGTACGACAAATGCGAGAGTTAACAGGGAACACGTCGCAGTCGATTTGAGATTTACGTAGATTAAGTGATCTCATTTTTCAATTATTCATAACTGTCTTGTTTTGTCAGAATTCTTTTTAACTTTCACCACCCTGTTTCTTTTATTTTTCTGCCTTCACATAAATCGGCTTATTACAAAAGTTGGTTTGCCCTTTTATCATGTTAATATTCCCGATGCCCCTTCTTCCCCCTCAACGGCCGGACCCCAGCTACGCCAAAGCTACTACTACCTCCACTATATTAGATTCTCTTATTAAAAGATAACAAAAGAAAAAAAAACCCGTATGAATTAAAAAATAAAGCTTTACAAATACATTCAGCCAACGATTTAAAATGTTCGTTTTATCTGATATGTTCTGTTGTGTTGAGAACATTGACTTTTTAAGAAATTCATTTAAAGAACACCGATAGTAAACTGTCACCCATTTCTTATTTTTGATTTTTTTTTGGTCCATTCTCATCGCCTTGTCGAGGCTGGATATACATTTACACTGAAACAATATCTATGTTTTTACAACGCAGACATTATTGTGGGCGTATATCGGGTGAAAAACACATGAAAAAGACGTATTCTTTTTTTTTTTTTTTTTTTTTTTTTTGGTAAGGCCTTAGAACAATCAAATGTACAAAATCTGCTGGGAAATTTCTTCTAGTATTTCCCGTATGGAATGATGGGAAAATGATGAGAACTACGCAATATAGTAACAATGAGAGCAAATACTGAGACAGACGAAGATAGATAGTGAGAGAGAGAGAGAGAGAGAGAGAGAGAGAGGGGGGGGGGTGAGAAGACGTGAAAGGGAGATATAAGAGAGAAGAGAGAGAGAGAGAGAGAGAGAGGGGGGGTGAGAAGGAAGAAGAGCGGTGAAGGGGAGATAAAAGAGAAGAGGGGGTGAGAAGGAGGAAGGGGTGTAGAAGGGAGAGGGTGTTGAAGGGGAGAAGACGTGAAAGGGAGATAAAAGAGAAGAAAGAGAGTGAGAGGGAGAGGGAGAGAGATGGGGGGGGGGGGTGAGAAGGAAGAAGGTGTGAGAAGGGAAAGGGTGTCATGGGGAGTTGACGTGAAAGGGAGATAAAGAGAAGAAAGAGCGACAGATAGAGGGAGGGGGGTGAGAAGGAAGAAGGTGTAAGAAGGGAGAGGGGGTTGAAGGGGGAGATGACGTGAAAGGGAGTTAAGAGAGAAGAAAGAGAGAGAGGGGGGGGGAGATGAGAAGGAAAAGGGGATGTAGAAGGGAGATGGTGGTGAAGGGAAGATGTCTTGAAAGGGAGATAAAAGAGAAGAAAGAGCGACAGAGAGAGACTCTGGGGGGGGGGGGTGAGAAGGAAGAAGGAAGAAGGGAGGAGGGGTTGAAGGGGGAGATGACGTGAAAGGGAGATAAGAGGGAAGAAAGAGAGAGAGAGAGAGAGGGGGTGAGAAGGAAGAAGGGCGGTGAAAGGGAGAAGACCTGAAAGGGAGATAAAAGAGAAGAGGGGGTGATAAGGAACAAGGGGTGTAGAAGGGAGATGGTGGTGAAGGGAAGATGTCTTGAAAGCGAGATAAAAGAGAAGAAAGAGCGACAGAGAGAGAGAGGGGGGGGGGGTGAGAAGGAAGAAGGTGTAAGAAGGGAGAAGGGGTTGAAGGGGGAGATGACGTGAAAGGGAAATAAGAGGGAAGAAAGAGAGAGAGAAGAGGGGTGAGAAGGAAGAAGGACGGTGAAGGGGAGAAGACGTGAAAGGGAGATAAAAGAGAAGAGGGGGTGAGAAGGAAGAAGGGGGGGGGGGTGAGAAGGAAGAAGGGTGTTAAAGGGGAGAAGACGTGAAAGGGAGATAAAAGAGAAGAAAGAGCGACAGAGAGAGAGAGAGGGGGGTGAGAAGGAAGAAGGTGTAAGAAGGGGGAGATGACGTGAAAGGGAGTTAAAGAGAAGGAGAAAGAGAGAGGGAGGGGTGAGAAGGAAGAAGGGCGGTGAAGGGGATAAGACGTGAAAGGGAGATAAAAGAGAAGAAAGAGCGACAGATAGGTGGGGGGGGGTGAGAAGGGAGGTGGGGTTGAAGGGGGAGATGACGTGAAAGGGAGATAAAGAGAAGGAGAAAGAGAGAGAGAGAGATATATTCTGATTTGATGATATTGCACTGGCATAATAATAATATTTTTTTATCGTATTAAAAAAGTTTGACTCTTTATTTCTAGGTTTTACGCTTGGTTGTACAGTACATTCTCAGGCGACAATTACTCCCAGTTTATTTGGTACACTAACTAAATTCTTTTTACTAATTAACTTTTATCCTGGACCAAAAACTATACCTAAACCCAACCCTAACCCTAAACCTTACCTAAAACCCAACTACAACACTAACCCTAACCTTATATCTTTGACGAAATAAAGCCCGGATTAATTGTTGGCGTAGCAAATGTCGCAACATCGTCCGCTTAGAAATCGATAGAAGACAGACTGAAGGAATTATTCGCGATTTTAATTTTTTAAAAAGAAAACAGTAACCTTGCAGTTCATAAAATTCTCCACTGATTTTGATAACTATCTACAGATTGTAAAATGTAGGCTTAGTATATATAACAAAAATCAAGAGACAAAATTTGATGAAACAGAATACATTTTACTTTTTCCATGTTTACCATCTGATATCTAATACGGTAAAAAAAAAAAAAGGGGGGGGGGACGAAAAACCCAATAATTCATATGCCGTGTTCGTGTAAAATTAATCATGATGTATATAAATTGAAATATAAAGCCGAACATGATTCGGTTTATTTATGAATTAGCATTAATTGCTTATACTTATATGTTAGAACTACACAAACAATTTCACTTTGCAAACCGGTTGTTGGTAAAGTTGGTTCCGGTAGACTTCATGGAAACCTTTTTAAGCGTTACCAGCTGCCTTTAGGTGGCAAAGGGTGCCAATCAATTGGGCAGGAAATGAAAAACTCATACTTGTTGGAAAAAATGCTAACAGGGCCGACAAAATCTCAAAGAATTTATTATGTTTTCCCTAAATATAAGTCTCTGCTCAAACTCAATTTCGATAATGTTTTCGAAATCGGCTATTAATGCAAATCATATACAAACCTTATTATCATCTCAACTTTCTAATATGACAATTAGAAAAAAGCATGCATATGAACTACATCAGTGTATATGGCTAAATATTCATAACTATATATGATGGCCTTGAAGTATACGTTTCTACACGAAGTCAAAACTCACTCAAACGAAGGGTCCTATCCGGGTCGAGAGAACCTTGTCAAAATACACCTACTATTGAAACAGAACTGTACAAGTCACTCTTTATCACACAATAACACCATCTTGTTTGTAGTTCGTATTCTATCCAAAACACATCTTTTATTAAATGAAAGTCTGGAAAGAAGTCGTTCATTTCAGGTTATGTTTTGCTAAAGAGAGAGAGAGAGAGAGAGAGAGAGAGAGAGAGAGAGAGAGAAAGAGAGTAATAGAGAGCAATAGAATCTGAAGGTTGGTTGTTTGACAGTTTTTCCACTCTTTCTCTTATTCCACTGCGCGTCTACGAGTCCTAACTAGCTCCATGAATATTTCATGAGGCAGAAGATTTGGATATCATTCGAATCCTGCAAGATGAACGGCTTGGTCCTCCTTTGTATCGTAATTTTCTTCCAGCGTGTCAGTGCCCAGGGTAAGCATTAGACTTCGTGGATATGATTATAATCGTTTTGGTCTGCAGTGGTATCCTTAGTAATCTCTTTCCCTCCCACTTTTCGTCTTTCCCTTCCTTTTCTTTTTCCCTTATATATTGTTTTATGTATTCAGGCGTACCAGAAACAATCTCCTTAAGATTTACGCCCCTTCCTTGTATTACCATGCTCCTAAATCATACTTATTTTCTATGTTATGCTTTATACACAATGTTACTTGATTTTTTGACCCCACTCAACTGAGAAAATCAGGTGAAGAGTATTCGATTCAGTCTACAAAGGTACTCTGTAAGCGTTTAAACATTCGATTTCGTCTGAAGACCAGCATCTATGGAATGTGCGCAATCCTATTCATCCCAACTATATCTCCTTATTTGTATCATGTATTCATTTGTGTATGAAAGAAAATTATATCAGTAAGCACTTAAAATGTTTTTTAAAAAGATACAAAAGAATGAAAATATGAACAATCATGAGCAATTTCGATCTGAAAAGAAAGATAAAAACAGGTCTAAAAAGACAAATGAAGAAAAATATGAACCAATAAAAGACATGGATTAAGAAATGACCTGAAAAACTCTGGCTTTATGTAATGTATATATGCCTGCAGGCTTGGGTGTGTGCATGGGTAGGATTGATGGTTGGATCGTGGATATAGTATATCTATGGTTGGAATAAAGACCACAATGTGTTCACAAACGAATGTAACTCCCATTGTGAGAAAGGGAAAGTTCATTGCCAATCCCCCTGCCTTTATAATGCGTTATACTGTATCTTGTCCTGATCGTTCTTATTTGAATGTTAGATGTGCTAAGAAGCACGCCTGTTAACGAAATAGAAAACCTAAATCGAGCCGAAATGTAAGGTCAATCAAACTGGCACGAATTTGAATGACGAATGTGTATTGCCAAATTGATTAAAATTTAGACCAATTTGAATACGTTGTCTTTCAGAAATTAATGCAATTTGACGAAGATGAATGTTCTTGAGTTTAAGACTGAACCGTGAGAACAACAGGTTTGCAAAAATCACTCGAACTTTAATGACATATAACGAATATGCCCGCTGTTTTGACGAAATTGGCCGGGAAAACCTTTACTCACGGTATGTCATACAAAAGTGTATAACAAGCTTCCAATTTCGAAAAAAACGGGTAAGAAGAATGCAAATTCGGTTGACGACGGAAGTAGGAATTTGGGCATTCCATTGAGTGAAAAGGCATGCACTTGTGATTTTTTTCAATGTTCTTATCTAATATTAAGTGGTCAGTTTGTGTCTTTCTGCATGTTTGAAAGTTCTCTGCAAAGATTGGCATGAAGAAAGAAAATGTAATATCCATATTCTACAATTACTCCATCGGTCATTCCACGTCTAACAAATTGGTTAAACCCCACCTCCTGTATATTGGCCCCAAATTATAGACCTGGGGGTCGGTTCATCAAACCAGCTCCATGACAGTTATAACTCTTGTCCGCGATCTGCGGAGATGTCATGGACATGACAAACCGTAAACATAGACATGGTAAACGACAACTCAATGACTCATCAGCTAAAAAAACATAGCATTTACCTTTTTCCTGAAATACCCAAACTGCTTTTGAGTCTCAAACTGTAAATAAAATTTAAAAAATAGGAAAGAAAGGTATTACAAATTAATGTTAATAATGAAAACATCCGATTTACATGAAAAATGTGATATTCATGAGATCTTAGAATTCATAAAATTGAGAAAACTCGAGGTTGCTTTTGAAATATGCATATTAGAGTATGTGATAAAAACTTCACAAAATAAATGTTTAAATATTTATGTAGATAATTGACATATTTTTGAAAAATGCCTAATTTTGTTCACTTCTGAGAAATTATAATGGAATGAAGAAACTTTAAGACACAATTTTCAACGTTAATTAATTTTTAAGAAATATATGCATTTAATTTGAGTCAAAATTTTTTCTGAAAATGGAAAAAAAAAGGGAAATAAACACATGATAAAATTTCGTCATTCACATGGGTCTGCAAATGGAGACTGTTCCGTTTTCGATGGAACAACAAATCAACAAATCATGACTGTGAATACTTTCGTGTTATGTGCTTACCTACGAAAGTGATTTCCAGCAAGCTTGTGTACATCCTAACAACTTGTGTACTGCATTATAAATTAATTAGAAATACTTCTACCAAAGTACGTTATCATTATCAGAAAGCAGTTTTAATCGATCCTTTCAATAAGTTTCTTCTTATGAAACTGACTTGAGCTTTAAATTTTCACTGGATGTGGATAACATACTGCAAATCAGCGGCGTACCCAGGATTTTCCTTTCGTGTGTGTATTTGTGTTGGGTACATGTGGGGGGGGGGGGGGGGTAAACGGTTTTTTACGCGGGGGCAAAAGAGTGAGAAAAAAAATGTATTTTTGAAAATATGAAACTGGATATTTATAATTCATTACAAAGCTTGTATTTGTAATAGAAATTATTTCTTAGACCATGTTGACTAAAAATTAAATTGTATCTTATCATAAGAACTGAACATTGTCTGCTGGGGACATCTAAAGGCATCGGTAATTTGAGGGAAGGGACACGTGTGTCCCAGTCCCCGGGCTACTGCAAAAGAGTTAAGTCCGGCTCATACGAAGGCGTCATTTCGATTGCGTTTGTACCTGCGCTAATCGAGCCTGTGAAGGCAGTTAACTTTACGCCAGTTATTAAAAGTATTGTATACCAATCACCGACGCGGTCCTAATGTCAGCAAATGGCGCATCGTGTAAGCTGGGTCCTAGCGCGCTGAAGTCAGAAAAATTCTTGCAAAATAACGTGCAATCATATAGAGGGGAAATGGATGAGAAGAAAGTGTGTTTATATTCTAGTCTCTTCCAATAAAGATTATTCTCCATCTTAGGGAAAGAGAAGTCTGTTATCATACTACCAGCGAATGAGGATGTTACAAATTTCAATAAACTCTTGCAATATTTCTGTTCTCCAAAATGTCTTGTTCTGCAGGCATACTGCCCGCTCTCAATGCAAATGCATCTAACATCCAAACCACAAGCTTCGACGTCATGTGGGAAGACAGGTCTGAGTTTTCCTACCCGATCTACATCGTTACGGTCAGCGAGGTTGGTGGTACATTCTCTACAGAACTTCTTGCTATCGCGAATCGTGATGGTAATACACTGACTGTCAATGCAGTCGGTCTCACACCCGGCACGGAATATAACGTCAGTGTGCAAGGTGTGACCAATCTTGGGCAACGGGAAGGTCGAACCAACTTCACCGTATTCACAAGTAAGCAAGTAAGATTCCACGCAGTATGAAAACTGACAACTTCACTGTATACGCTAATATATTTCTCATAGCTTGGGGGTATGGGCGACAATGTGATGGATATTAGAATCCATGATTCACGGGGAGGGGGGAGAGCACAAGGAACTTGATTTCCTGACAAGCACAAAAAGGTCTGAACTAGCCACCTGGGGCAGAAATGGGGGGCGGGGGGGGATTTTCTGTTAATAATGTGCACTCAAGAAAATCCAGGTTCGATTTCTGGATTTCACGGGGAGGGGGGGGGGGGGGGGGACACTTCTCCCTCTATCCCCAGATCTGCCAAATTTGTTATCGTCTTCGCAGTTTATAAAAATATTTATGATACCACTGATGCGATTATCATGCGTTAGGACCAAATCCACCAATAAACGGCCGCTTCTCAGAAGTAAATGGTGCTACAATTGGTCTTTCTTGGGACCCCCCTGCTGATGGGCAAATAGATGGTTACATCGTGGTCCATGGTAGCGAATCTAAGGATCCCAGTACACTTACACAGGTGAGTGCTTATACACAGATATCTGATCCGTGGTACTACTCTACCTTCATATAAGTCGAACTCTAAGATGAAAGCTGTTTTTTATATTTTTCAAGCCAACGCTATCTATGTTCCTTTTTATTGATATAAGGATAAATCATGAGCCCGTTGAAAAAAGGTATTTCTCATACATAAAGGTGTTTAAAAAAAAAAGCTTTGGATTAAAAGAAAATTATTTTCATTCGCAGGTTTGAGAAAACATTTTCTTTTGATAAAATGAAAATTTATGAAATATTTGTATAAAACATTTTAGAGTTGCGAGTTGAGGAAGTGATATTCAAAAGTTTATATCTTTCATACTTTTATCGGATTTTCTCAAACCATCACCTTTCACTGTTATTTTTTATCTTTCATCAAAATTAACATGATGTCTGGGTTGATTTCCTCTGTAACAACGCATAACTTTGAGCTTTAGCGCGAAATGAACCATATATTATTGTAGATGGCTTGATATAGTATACAGCCTTAAACATGATTCATTTATGAATAAACACGGAATATCCCAAGAATATTTACACCAATGTAATTGACTTCTTAATGTCTTACTTAAATATGACATTGAAAAAAAAAAAGTTTATTAAGAGTTAATGACAACGCGCAAGAAAAGAAAAAAAGAAATTCAGAATAGCACCTTTGACGACGAAGGGACCGGCATTGTTATAAATCAGGTCAGAGCAAGAATAACTATGACCTGTATTAATGAATAATTATTACATTGCACACAGGCTATATTACCGATTGGTCAAACATATTATACCATAACGGGACTCATTCCTCTTGATCCCTACATCATTGGACTGGTGTCTTACCGGAATTCTGAAGATAATTTCAGTGATTTTGCAGAGCTTCTCCAAGAAGGCAATTCTAATTTGGAAATAAATCAAGGTGAGGCTTTTTATTTTCATTTCTACCTTCCGAATCACTTTGGTAGGGCATACAGACAACTATTCTAAGAGGATCCCTCATAGCAGAGTTTGCAACATGAGATGAATTTCAGAACTTTCATGTTAAAAAAGAAATGCTAATTAAAATAAATTCTAACAAAATGATTAGGATGTGAAATACTACACTGAATTGATACATACCTTCACAGTTATTTTTTTTCTTAAAATATGTCCCACATCTTCTCTTTGTCTTGGATGAAAGAGTGATAATAGAAAAATTCATAGCAAAAATATTAATAAAACAAATACAGCTATTATTATTATTATTATCATCTCGTTTCTTAATCTATTTATGTAGGTGATAATCCATGCGCTGTCAGACCATGTCAGAACGGAGGGCAATGCTTTGGTGAAACAGGAAGTCGCTACAGGTGTGAATGCATCAGTGGTTTCAATGGTACTGATTGTGAAGTGTCTGCAGGTAAGCTCAGGTAACCCGGTAAATTCTAAACTCACAATCAGCAGGGATGAAATTCCCAATTATGGCTGCTGAACAAAAATTAAAAGTGTTAAAATTGTAATCAAAAGTTGTAATCTAAACATTCGTTACGAGCGATATGATTGCAGTGTACCATTTTGTTCTGAAGTAATATCATATGCATTAAATATACAAATTACAAGTTGCATCATTTATGTATATGTATGAGAATGATTTGTTACCTCCCATTTTTTATAATATGTTTAAAACTGTAAAGGATGTTCATACATATTTCACAAAACATGCAAATGACATGTATATCCCGATGTTAAAATACCAAACCTCACGAAAATCGGTCAAATACTCTGGTGTAACATTGTGGAATGCCATACGACTGAAATTAAAAAGTGCCAATCTCTTGCCTCTTTTAAACAAAAATATAGTAATTATCTTATGAATGAACTCTCATCTTAATCATGTTAATCTTGATTAACCTGTATCAATACCCAATCCCACTTATTGCCCATTTATTTCTCTTCATTTCTTTTATCATAATTTACTTACTGTGGTTTTTTAGGAGCCCAGCCTTTGAAAGGCCAATGCCTTCTGCTGGCTCCTTCAAATTCTTGTATTGTAGTTATGTATTTCATATATGCATGACTTTTATATTATTAATGTATAAATTGTCAATATTTTTATGGGAATTTGAAATAAATGAATGAATGAAAATGAATGAATGAATTAATTAATTAAAGATAATTTTCAACAAGAGTCACCACCGGTGACGTAATGAAAGAAAGAGCTTTTTTGGGGGGGGGGGGGAGGGAATTGAAAAGAATAAAGAAGGAACAAAAAAGCCTCAAAACACTTATCATAACATAAACGAATATAATTGTATAATCCTATATTAGTAATTGTATTATTGAAACCATTCTTGCTCCCCCATTACAAGTTTCTGCTTGCCCTACATCAGCTGTGCTCGTGAACTAATTCTCTGTGAATATTTGTTGAGTTCTCTTCAATATGTGAAAACAAAAGATTTAATGGAACATGGAAGAAAATAAATGTTACTTTAAATTGAAATGAAATGAACTGAATATTGTCAAATCATTATACTCCCACGTTGCGCCCTTCAGATGAGTGTGCAAGCATACTATGCCAAAATGGAGGGAACTGCATTAATACTGAGAATGGATTCGTATGTCTGTGCCCACCTGGTATTATTGGAATCAACTGTGAGATAAGTAAGCATGGACACTTTTTATAAGAGAAGATAAGCCGTTAATTTTGGCATCTTTAATATGCCTGGTTTGTACCACTACATACCACTGCAGTGTCTTCACAAATTTATCTCCTATATTCCGACACCCTTATTGAACTCCAGGGCAACAATGGTAACAGGAAAACTCATAGGTGACTTTTTCCCCCTTCTGCATAATCATATTACCCTTTTGAATATCATATCACCATACAATAATTATCATTTATGTGTTTTTACACATAATTTCTTTTTTTTTTAATTGCTAGCATTGATTTTATTTAAAGTTGGGTTTTATTGGAACTTTTGATTCCGTTACGTATTTTATATTCCTCAGATATCAACGAATGTGCAAGTGCCCCTTGCCAGAATGGGGCAAGCTGCTTTGATATTGTAAACGCATACATTTGTAACTGTACTCGTGGCTTCACTGGAGTCAATTGTACCAGAAGTAAGTGGTTTCTAAGTTATGACTGGGATTGGGGATTTTAAAAAAAATCCAGTACATTGGCATTTAAACCCACATGGAGGAGGTTGGCTAGAATTAAAGTGGGAACAATGATTGTTTAAATATGCATTCATGCACTCGATACAAACAGCTTTAATGACACCTATTAAGATGAAGGTGTCCTAAATTATGGAATAGCCTTCCTGGAGACATCAAAAATTTGATTCTTTTAAAAATCATGTAAAAACATTTCTGTTTAATTCTTAATTAATTTTACATGCGCCTCAAGCACTCCACAGAGTGGATTTGGCACTATGTAAGTTATATTCATTATTATTATTATTATTATTATTATTATTATTATCATTATTATTATCATTATTATTATTATTATTATTATTATTATTATTATTATTATTATTATTATTATTCTAGTGTAATTACTCAGTCGGCCACATTTGTCCTCAATACATGTAGATATAGACGAATGCAACTCTGTTCCATGTCAGAATGGAGCTTCTTGTATAGACTTGATTGCATCGTACACGTGCTCATGTCCTTCTGGATTCGTTGGAAACAACTGTGAAACACGTAAGTAATGACTAATTCATACTCTGAGTTTATAGTTTAAAGATACCGTTTAACAGAAATAAACTAAATAAACCAGATAAATGGGCTTCATTCATTTTATTTATTTATTTATTTATTTATTTATTCGTGTTTTATTTATGACAAGTAAAAATAGAAAATTAGATAATTTCTAATCAGTAGTGGATTTTCAGTAATGGATTTTGAACATTTGTCTATAAATCTTAGGAACAGAATTTCAATTGAATTGTTTAATCTGAAACTTGCAAGTAACATACCATGGCCCCGTTGCATAAAACTTACAATTAACAGTAACTTTGCCAGCAGTGGTAACTCCCATGGAAACCTTGATTTTGATTGGCTGTTGAGTGATGTTACCATGGTAGTTACCATTGATCGCAGAGTTACCATTAATGGTAAGTTTTATGCAACGGGGCCCAGATCTTTAATTAGTATCGCCTTTTTCATGCAGCATTTGGGTATCTTGTTTCTATACGTTGTACGATAAATATCCAATTCCATGAATACCCGATTATCTTAAGCAGTGACGTAGCGCGGGTCCAGACATTAAGAGGGCTTACTCATAGGATGAAATGCACATTAATAAGGCCACTCATGTGGGTGGGGGGGGGGGGGGGTGGGGGTGGTGGTAAGGGTGTACTACCGTTTTCTTTGCACGTTCCCTTTTCCCCTCTTCCCTCCCCCTCTCCGTTTCTCTCTCTAATTTTTTTCTTTCTTGTTTAAACTTGATTGGGGAGGGACGTGCCCCCGTCCTCCCCTTCGTGGGTACTCAAGTGTTCTTAAGAAAACAATTTTATTATTTCACCAAACAGCAACGAACGAGTGCCTGAGCCAGCCTTGCGTTAATGGGGGAACTTGTATTGATATGACGAATGCATACACATGTCTTTGTTCATCGGCATTCTCTGGACTCCAGTGTGAAATAGGTAAACAAAATTCACGTTTTCATTATTATCCTAAAACCATGTTGTTACCATATTCAAAGATAGATCAATGATTTGAAATATATATAACCCCCATATGAATAAGCCGTCTCCATTGACTAGGTATCTTACATATTAATAGCCAAAACATTGCGGGGGGGGGGGGGTCTTTTCTGTTGGTCTTTTTTTTTCGGCAGAAAAACATTTTTCCTCCGCCGTTACCGCCCTCCTTTGCGCGGGGTAGGTTTCATAATTCCACGGCACGTGTCTCCCGTAGTCTGCGCGCCACGCCGACCCCGTCGTTGCCGTCGACGTCCATAAACATGATTCGGGGGATTTGGGAGGACGGGCATGCCGAAGGAACGGCTTCTTTCCGTGCGCACCCCTTGCATAACGGCGGTGTCGTCAGCCGTACAACCTCCCTCATGCCTCATCACAGGCCGCTCATGGCAAGTGACGAACAACGTTGTTCACGATGAGTATCAACTTGCATTGTGCGATTTTAATGCAATGCGCCACGACGATGCATGCAAGTTGAAATTTGATGGTAAATTCATCTTACCATGCTTACCGTATACCTGAGTAGATTCTACATATATTTGAATTCTAAAACGGCAGTAAATGCCTCACTGGACTGCTTATTTCAAGATTGGAAACAGTTTAATCCTACTTATCATAATTTTTATTTCATGGTAAATTCATCTTAACGTATATTTAAGTAGATTCTTCATCTATTCTGTGAAAAAAAAAAAATGTTCCGGGATCTGCTCAGAGGAGAGTCTAAATTAAAAATATGTTTTAAAACCCCAACCAGACGGATTTTTCTGTCTTGATGTAGACTATATTAACTAGATCTAGATCAAGCTTAATTCTTTAATAATGTGCTAAAGAAAGTCGGCCACAAAATTCACTCTTTTAGTTTCAGGGGCAAACATGTGCTAGGGGTGTCAATCTGTTGAAGAATTAATAGAGTCTAATCATAGGCTGGAGTTAATCATAGGCGTAGATAGCGGGGTGGGGATGGATGGGGGTGGATATTTGAATCCATCGATTAATTTTATTTTCAATGTAGAAAAAATGAAATCACTGGAGTCATGGGCGTAAAAAGCGGGGGGGGGGGGAGGGGGGTTAGGGATGGGGGGATCTTTCGATGCATCAATTAATTTTATTTTCATTGCAGAAAAAATGAAATCTCCCCAAAGAATTTGGGACCTTTCTATACGCCACTGGCTGGAGTAGAGGGAGGGGAGAGGCATGAAAGGGACTGCCCACACCATCCATAATGTCCACAGATAGGCCTAGGAAAGTGGTGGATTCACAATTTCATCTGAGGTTTCAAATATTACAGGGGTACGTGGGTAAAGTGGACTATGACTTTTGCAAAACATGTTTCATTACTAAAAATATATATATAATGGATGGCACGGTAGAATTTCATATGTTTAGGCATCAGGCAAATTTGCGCACGTTTCTCCTGGGATGATGGAACGGGATGGGAAAGGACAGGTAAAAACTTAATTTTGCTTCAATAACCACACAAACGTTAAACAATCTTCATGGAAGCTAAAATGCATTAGCTCATATAACATAAAATTAGTTTCACAGTATCATTGGGCCCGTGATTTTCACGTGGAAACAAGTTATGAAATAAAAATATTGTTATATCTTACATAAAAAATAGTATTTATGCAATAGCTCTCTTTAGCAAAAGTGTATGATAAATAAACACCACTGCACAGTGCGTATCCAAAAAAAAAAGAGTATACCCAAATTTGAAAGCTTCTAATTAAAACGTTATAACTAATGTGACTTTGAAATTTATTTCATGGTGTAACTTGTTGTATTTCGAGTAGTACCTCATTCATGACATTTCTGCCATGGATGAATGAGCACCAGGGTTTTAATAAGAAGTGTTGTCCAAATCTCCTTGTTCAAAGTTTGGGCTGATGCAACGAATGTCAGTCAAGCCATATGAATGTGTTACTTTAGTCTAAAATCATTTTAAAAATTGAATCGCCTTTGTGCTTCATTGCTTCATTGTTTAAAGTGATCCAGTGTATCGTATCTAAGCTTTCAAATGACCTAATCTAATTAATGATCTAACTTCTTGTCTCGTGATAACTAAAAACTCTCTGCTCATTTGTCCATTGCACCATTTCACCTGCATAAGGTGGGCAGTGTTTTTCGTAAATAGCACATGAACTCAAAGGTTAATTACTAAATACTAAAAAGAAGAAAAAGAAGAATACGTGTGTTGAAAATTACCACGGTAACTGATAGTAGACTCGCAAGAAAAAAGATAAATCCCTAATAAATGTTATCCATTTTGAATGACTCAGTAAAAAGACTTATCTTAAAAAAAGGGATGCGGATGAAGCCAAGATTGTGTTATCATGGTAAATAAAATATCACAATTTTGCCTGTAATAAGCCCTTTCTTGAGTTTGAGTTGACTTTAACACATTTTCTATTCAAATGCACAAAATGAATTGAAAATAACGCAGCAATTATTTTCTAACTGAAGTAGCTATTTATGCATAATTGGTTTGACCTACATTCGCTGCTTCAACCAAAACTTGGTACAAGAGGATTTGACAATACTTTTTGAAAAACCTGCTGCTCAGTCATCCGTGGCAGCAAAGTTACGAATAAGGTATCATTACACAGAATATAAGTTGCTCTTTACTATGAAATAAATTTCAAGCTCATAGAAGTTACTACTTTTTAATTAGAAAGTAACAAAGTTGGGTATACTTTTTTATACGCACAGTAAATAATACATTAAACGTAATGAATTATTCCAGGCCCCAAAAACAAATAAAAAACAACAACAGACTTTTAACTTTTAAAAAAGTATGTGAATAAACATATTTCATTGTAAGAATAACATGTTAAAATCTTAAAATTTTTCTCCTCTAAATACCATTGTTCTCTTTAACTAATAAAACAATACTAAAAGAAATTGTTATGAATACAAGATAAAAATGAATAGATGAAAATAAGAAATATATATATAATCTTTCTTTTAGAATAAAACCATTACCAATAGAACCATAATTATAAAACATTCGTCTTATTAATTTAAAAAAATCAAAAAAATCATGATATTCTTGTACACGTTTATTCAATCATGTGATTGAATATTTTACCAATATATAACCCTAAAGTTGCGCTAAAACATAGTTGGGTAATATGGTTATTTGGTAACAAAAACATTGTAATATGTACATGTATATCCTATTCAATATAAGATTAAACAAGGGCAACGCAAAGCGTAGCATCCCCTCGCCAGGTACAAATGGCCTATTTACGTCAGAACAAGCAAACTCCATTAGACTATACTATTATATTACTATGCAAGGAAGTTACTAATACCTGGGGATTGGATGCACAGAAAGTTTACTACTTTATGGAATGACCCATGAGAAGATCTGAAAATAATCTTTCTCATGTACATAATTAGCAATTGTTTGCATATTTAATGAGCTGTAACCTTTGACCTTTGACTTACTTACACAACATTACTTACGTAAACCACATTCTCGCATATATAATTAGCTATTTCCGCATATTTAATGAACTGTGAACTTTGACCTTTGGCCTACATACTCGAAGATCGAACTTAGGCTATATCTTCATAGCATGTACCTTCTTACCAAATTTCAATGAAATCTGTCTATTACTAAATTTATCGAACGGAATTCACATTTTCGGATAATACAGTAATTAGCTATTTTCGCATATTTAATGAGCTATGACCTTTGACCTTTGACCTACATACTCCAAAATCAAACTTAGGCTGTATTTTGATACCATGTAACTTCATACCATATGTCATTAAAATCCGTCAAACATTACTAAAGTTATCGAACGGAAACCACATTTTCACATATTTAATGATCTATTATATACTCGAAGATCTAACTTAGGCTATATCTTCATACCATGTACCTTCTTACCGAATTTCATTAAAATCTGTCTAACATGACTAAAGTTATAGAACGGAAACCATATTTTAGGGTTTTCGTATATTTAATGAGCTATGACCTTTGACCTTTGACCTACATACTCCGAAATCGAACTTAGGCCATATCTTCATACTATGTACCTTCTTACCAAATTTCATCAAAATCTGTCTAACATTACTAAAGTTATCGAACGGAAACCACATTTTTCGGATTTTCACATATTTAATGAGCTATGACCTTTGTCCTTTGACCTACATACTCCGAAATCGAACTTAGGCTGTATTTTGATACCATGTACCTTCATATCAAATTTCATTAAGATCCGTGAAACATTACTAAAGTTATCGAACGGAAACCAGATTTGTTACGGACGGACGGCAGCGTTGTTATACCCCCTCCGACTTCGTCGGCGAGGGGATAATAAACCACAATTTAACAATGTAATTAACAATGTAATGTGATTTTTCACTACATTTATTTATTTAACTCTAAGTCCCGTGGATTTTCCACGGGTCCCGCTTGTACTCATAATAATCCTACCTGTTGCAAACGAGGTGTCATTAGCTAATGTAGGATTGCATCAGCGAGTGGCATCGTTTTCGACGGGCCATGAGAGAGAGAGTGGCATCGTAAAAAATGCAAAATAAACAGTGCAGGCCCTTCGCTGAATTACTGGTGCAGTTGCAAATTGCCTCCGTAGATTAAAGCCTGGCTCACACCAGGAGTCATTTCCTGACGCTTGGACTGCCTTCAGTGACTGGTATGGTCTTTTGCGCGTCATGAATGAGTGATATCGTTTGAAAAGTGATAGTTATGGTGGTGGATCCAGTGTCCGAACACATTTCAGAAAGTCAACGATAGCAAATAAAATATCAAACGAATATCTGTCAAACTTAGATAATGAATGCTCAAAGTCCTACAGAAAAAGAAGTTGATGGAATTTTAAAAAGACAACGTAGATTTAATACGATATTCCCTTCCGAGTGAACCCCTTCCAAACGACGCGGCGTTTTGATCCCTTGAAAAAGGTACTTTTTTTCCGAACGTGTGAAACCTATGGGAAAAAGACACAACCTTTGTTTCAATAGTGTGGTTTTCATACGCGAAATCCCACGCGTATGAAAAAAAAGCGCTTAACTGTACACGTTTGGTAATACAATCTGTTCGGAAATACAATCCTTGACTATAAACGAACAGTGCTAACAATTGTGTTAAATAACTAGCGTACGGGTTCGTTGCATTCACAGGGTCGATTAACGCAGATAATGACGCAATCGAAATGACGCCTCATTGAGTGCTCGTCTTTCATCTACGTCAGGGTCTTTTCCTTAACACATCAATGTAATGATACAAATTAATCAGATCATTTGATGACTGCAAATATGTTTGACCACTAATCATTTGGAATATTACACACATCGGAATGAATCAGTTAATTTTTTTAAAAAATACTGTCATTATTAGGTGCATCTGCAATAAGTGTCGTTTTACAGTAATAACGCCAAGTAAAATAATACAAATTGAAATATGTTTAAGTATTCATAGATGACTTTTCATTCATTCTACACAGATGTGAACGAGTGTCTCTCTGAACCATGCTTAAACGGTGCAACTTGTTTGAATTTTGCGGGTCTATACCAATGTCAGTGTGCCCCTGGGTTTGGAGGATCAACATGTGCCGTTAGTAAGTAACTGGAGATAGTTTTACTCTGGAAATTATGTATACATGTACATGTACATGTATTCTGTTACACGTCATGGTAAAACCAATATATTTACAAACAAATAGCACTTACTGTGATGACAATGGCAAAAATTAAGCATCACTTAACGATTGTGACATGAATAAAATACACACAAACATATTATTGTGATATGCTCAGGTGACCCTGTTCTGTAAACTTTCCTCCTTATACCCTTTGTATACGATGCGTCACTTGGTGAAGTAGGCGTGCGTCAGTGACTGGCTTTGATGCATCTTGTGAGAATGAAATTTTACACAAACTAAGACGAAAAAAAAACCCAGTGCTGACACTGATTTGACTTACTGGCAGATTGGTTTATAGCCTTCATAGGTTTTATTAGGGTAGGCTACTATATGAAACTAAAATGACGCTCCGTGGGCATATTTTCATATTTTCTCCAGATTTCAACGAATGTGCGAGTAGTCCTTGCCAGAATGGGGCAACCTGCTTTGATGTTGTTAACGCATACATTTGTTACTGTCCTCGAGGCTTCTCTGGAGTCGATTGTGCTACGAGTAAGTGTGTTCTACGCAATGACGAGGAATGGACTTATTTTTTTATCATTCCAATACTTTTTCAATTAAATCCACTCGGAAGTGGCTGGCTAGAATTATAGTAAAAGTTGGGAATTAATGCGGTATTTAGTAACAATGGTGGCCCTACAAAATATTGACAGTGCTTCAATGTCATAGATTACGTGGGATCTATTCACTTTTATTGTCACTCTAGGGCGCTACATTTTTTCATGGAATAAATGTGTAGGCCTGCAAATATAATACGGCCGAATGTGAACTCTATCAAATCTTGTGTTTTAACACAAATTTGTCAAACGTGACGTTGGCGTAGTGAACTTTTATTTAAGGGTGTACCCAATTTTACTGGATAATGTACATATACTTTCATATTCCACAGATATCAACGAATGTACAAGCGAACCGTGTGCCAATGGAGGTACATGTACAGATGGCTTCAACCAGTATATGTGTACTTGTGCAGTTTATTTTGAGGGTCCTAACTGCCTAATAGGTCAGTGAAGGGAATGTAATAATGCCTGTTGCACACATTGGGGGTGTTTCACGAAGAATTTCGAGTTAAGAGTACGAGACTTGAAAGCAGACTGTCCTCGTTCAAATCTCTTCTCGAGTCACATAACGTTTAGGATTCTAATGATAATGTATGCGAAATCTCTTCCCTCTTTAAATTGGATACAAATACATGTATTAACATGACCAATTCCATTATCGAGTACACTTCATGCTGTTTGAAGTTTTCCCCATTTTTCCTGTTTTCCCCGTTTCCCCCGAATTTAAGTGCGACTTTAAGTCCAACTTTTCTCTTTGTGAAACGACCAGTGGCGGATCCAGGGGGGGGGGGGCAGATTGTAGGTATGTCGAATATTGAGCTCCCTCCCTCAAGAAATCCTGGATCCGCCACTGGAAACACCCCCCCCCCCCCCGTGTCATTATGCTGGCGTAGGACTGCGTCAGTCACCAGCGCTCTCTTTGACGTGCAATGTGAGAGTGACATCGTAAAAAAGGGAATGTAAAGTGATCAGAACAAACATTGCTTTACTGGCTCATGCCCCAATCTTCATCACAGGCTTAATGATCTTTAGTAATAACGCAATGGAAATGACGCTTCTTATGATGCGGGAGCATTAATCTGAGTACCTTGATCAAAATTGTAGCAAATTTTCTTACTTGACCTAAAATTGATAAAAATAAAATGACCCTGTACCATTTCATATAATTTGTAATAGTCACAGAACAAAAGAGTGGAAATTATGAATCAGAAATAAATAAAGGAATATAAAAAGAAATGAATGACAGATGACACGATCAGAGGAGATTTATTTAGAATGATTGATTATAAAGTGGGAGAGATACTCTTTATATGGGTCTAAAACTTTAATCGCCTTTTGGAACAAAACTGAATTTTATTTTGTGCGATATACCTCTAAGCAAGGACGTTAAGAAAATATGAAGAGAACGTCCGTTTGACAAACTTACCTTTCTTGTATATAAAAACCTTTTTTGTGTATACAATGGGCCTTATCTATAATACAAGCAAAAGCCCAAGCAAATGCCCAAATGAGAACAATAGGTCATTTCATCATATGCGACGAAGCACCGCTTCGTAGGGAACTTGAACAATGGTATTTACTCTGAGGTGTCCGTACAGCCGAATATGATTTTCTTCTTCTTCTTCTTCTTCATTTGAATAAAGTGATTTGACCATACTGCTGTAAAATAGGGCTAAATAATGTGTGATTGATTAAATTGATTGGTCTATTGATCCTGTGCAGTAAAGTGCAGTAAAGTATAATCTATCGAATAGAGTCAAATAGAAAATGAAACAATAATATGCAGAAATAACGGCTGATCTTCTCTGACAAATCCAAGTATTAACGGCCAAGCTACTATGAGGGGAGCATGAAAATATCAAGCAAATGCTTGATATAACTTAATGTTTTCTATTCAAGAGTAATTGCTAGTTATTTGGCAGCATTTGCTTGTAAGAAGAACGTATTTCCATTGGTTTGTCTGCAATTGCTATAGGCTTTTGCTAGTTTTATCGATACATTCCAATATTAGCGTCTATCGTATTAGCGTCTATGATACTGTGGGTTCATTTTCCTTCAGGCGCGGATAAAACAACGAAATACCTGTCACGTCATCTGAAATTGTTTTTTTTTTTTAAATTTCGTATATCATTTTAAAGCTACTAATAGATGTCTCAGCAATCCATGTCGCAACGGTGCAACATGTATTACTACTCCTGGGAACTACATCTGCCAATGTCTCCAAGGTTTTTATGGAAGAGATTGTGGTAAATATAATTCTTACATTGCTTCTAAAAATACTGATTGAGTGTCGAAAAATTTGGATATCTCAATCATTTCTATCGATTTCCCCTCACTGTTTAATAACTCCAAGCACATAGCATAGGCTAGTAGTCAATCACGTAAAGAATGAAGGTATCAACTGTTCAAGAATTCCCTTTCCTTTCCATCCGGGCTACCAACTCTGTACCCCAGCCCCCCTCCCACACACACCCACAAAGAAAACTCACATCCCCAAAATACGTTGCCTTGTGTGATATAATCTACTTTGAGAAACATTTGAGCTTTACCTGTATTCCATAACGGATTAAAAGTTCTTACGGAGAATCAGTTGTTTTGACCACTTCGCTTCCCCGCCCCCCTTTTTTTAATGACAGATGTCGTTTTGGAGGTAACTGTCATCGAAATAACCGCAAATACCATTACACTCACCTGGCCGTCTATCATGGAGGCAATTGTCTACAGCATCACACCAATGACTATTGATGGGACTATAGGACGAGTTATTACAACAAGCCAATCAGAAGTTCTAATGTCGAATCTGATACCACTTTCCACTTATATCTTCACCGTTCGTTCTCTGCTTATTAATGGGTCTGAGATGGACATTGGCGCAGTGACAGCAGCAACGAGTAAGGAGAAGTATACTTACTAAGTAAAATGTGAGACTAAAATGGATATTTAGGTGAAAACATGAGCTGACATAAGCAAAAGTAGTGTTGGATTCTTCATTCCTGGATTAATATTACAATATTTTTCTTCACTTGCCAGAATAAATCGAACGCGCCTGACCCAAATGTAAATTTAAGATCATATACAGAAATTCCATTGATTCGTATTTTCATGCAATGCTGAATTCAAAATTGTGAGAAAAATATCCACAGTCACTAATATGTTGTCACATTTCCTAGAAAATAATCCGGATACTGGATGCTGTTTCATTGCTTTCATATACCGTATGCCTATATCCACATGAAGATATTCAGTTTTCGCCATTACCGAATCTAGACCGATGGGATCTGTCTCTTCCTCGGAGAACTTCTCTTTTTCATTACTGACGTTTGTTGGTCAGTTCTCCTCCTTAGAGACAGATATCACCCATAGACTCGCCTGTGCGAACATTTTGCACCAATTTGAAGCAAGCAGAGGCGACCAAGTTAAATGCATTTTAACCCTATTTTAACGGATCTAGTACCCCATTTTCATGTAATAAATACAAAATAATAACTTAGAACTACGTTTTGACTTACCCCTTTCTTGAATTGGTCTATTTTGAAGCTTCTTTCAAGCTATTTTCTTCCCTAATCCAACACTTTTCCTCCGTATCGCCAATTTTGAAATGCGTGTCACCTGACTTACGTTAGTGATCGTTTTGTGGTATCGTTTTTATGGTGTCGGCAATGACTGCCAATACCATACAACGAAAGAAGATTTTTTTTTTAAAAACGATACCACAAAACGATCACTAACGTAAGTCAGGTGACACGCATTTCAAAATTGGCGATACGGAGGAAAAGTGTTGGATTAGGGAAGAAAATAACTTGAAAGAAGCTTCAAAATAGACCAATTCAAGAAAGGGGTAAGTCAAAACGTAGTTCTAAGTTATTATTTTGTATTTATTACATGAAAATGGGTACTAGATCCGTTAAAATAGGGTTAAAATGCATTTAACTTGGTCGCCTCTGCTTGCTTCAAATTGGTGCAAAATGTTCGCACAGGCGAGTCTATGGGTGATATCTGTCTCTAAGGAGGAGAACTGACCAACAAACGTCAGTAATGGAAAAGAGAAGTTCTCCGAGGAAGAGACAGATCCCATCGGTCTATAGCGAATCATGATCACTTTCTATGGTTTTATTGCGAAGATACTTGCCGAACGTATACGTCATGCACAAGACTGTTTCAAGTGCAGCACATCCGATTGTATTACCCATTTTTCATATTTGTTTATATTTGTTGAAATTCATAGTAAGATGATATCAAAAAGAGGTATGTAGGTATTATAACCAACAATCGTCTCTTTGTTCTGTTTCTTTTTCATATTGCCTGTTGCACATAGTTGCTGCAACTCGTATTTCGGTGAACCTGACTGATATCACATCAACCAGTGTCACACTGACGTGGAGACACATCACTTCTCTCAATTTCCAGTCGTATGAAGTTCGCATCTCAGAGGTGGACGGATTTACAACACTGTCGACTTTTCATACAATAACGAGTGATGTTTGTACTGAAACTATCACGGATCTGACACCTGGAACCGAGTATAGAATCGTGATAAATGGCGTGACATCAACTGACCAGAAAGAAGAACAAACCTCGTTCAACACTTTAACCAGTAAGTATTATAAAGGCCTTGTCTCAGCTTTTAAGCATAAAGTGACACTATCTATATGGGGAGCCATGACTACAGGTTATTATTGATCAATACATTTTGATAAACAGTGGCGTAGTTATGGGGGCATGTGGCATATCTCTTCCGAATTGAGTAGGAAGAAAGAAAAAGAAAAGAAAACAGAGACAAGATACAATAGAGAGAAAGAAAAAGAAAAGAAAAGTGAAAAGGGGAAGGTTAAGAGAAAAGAATATAATAGAAGCCCTTCCCGCCCCTCCCCCTAATCGTTGGCTCTGTTAATCCGCATTTACTTTACAGAATAAGACCGGTGCCCCCAAGTGATGTCAGTGCCCCCTGCCCCCTCAATGGCTGGACCCCCCTAGGCCAATATACATTGGCGTATGTTATGCTATGTGTTTCTTTGAACATGTTGAATTCACTTGTCTTTGTAGGACCAGACTATCCAAGGAATGCTCGTTTCGAGGAACACTTTATTGGAGTGATACTGGTTTCTTGGGATGTACCACTCGAAGGAGTTTTCGACGGTTTCATACTCAAATGGGGTACAGAAGATATGGCTATGTCCCTACAAGTATGTCCAGTTCTGTGCTCTTTCTTATGAGTGTCAAAGTATATAAAATTTTACGATAATAGTGATCAGCGCACCTTTTAAACCTGCTGTGTATTAATCCAAGGTGTGAAAATATTCAAGCTTTTGTACAAATTAGGAAAAAGTTGTATTCATTATATTATTCATCATACCAGGTGCAAGAATGGCAGCTATGTGGAATATTGGGCCCACGACCTCTTCAAACAATCGTGAATAACACCGCGAATATTGTTAGTTCTTTAATATCCAATTTATTGTGCTGTGTCCAGTTTTTCTTCTTTAAATTCACTTTTGAATGTGATTCTTTATAATCACTAGTGACTTTTGAATGTGATTCTTTATAATCACTAGAGAATTGATGAGTCAAGTTCGTTGTTCATACGGAAGGAGATATTTCGCAGCGTTTGTCGAAAATGTCATGCTGCTAAGGGCAGTGAACGTAATTCTAATTATGTTGGAAGAATCATGAAAATCTATAGATTTTCTAAATACATGTGAACAAATACAACTTTGTCTATTTCTTCTATCAACAGGAAATTCTACCACCGAGTCAGTTCAGTCATTTCATCCGGAATCTTAATCCAAACCAACTCTATATTGTAGATCTTTTTGCTTATCGCGGAGGTGTTGATTTCTTAAGCGATGGTGCCGAGATTAACCAGTTCGGAAACACTCATATAGTAATAAATCGTGGTAATTAGTGTTTCGTTTACCAATCTTCCACTAATGTTCTTGTGAGATAAATAGTATTTATGGCTTGGTGCACATGTCAGTGCACGAGCGTCACTTTTCAGTCCTTACTTCAGCAATACACATTGATGCAAAATCAAATGGAAATTATTTAGAAAACATCTCCTTAAAAAGGATATTGCTTTTTAAAACCATTACTATTTACAGCCCTCTTAACTGCGTCGTTAAAAAGAAAATTATTTAACAGTACCGTATGTAAGGTAAACAGATGCGCATTCGGGGCAGATTTATTTTGCTATGTCACAATGACACCGCCGTTTATTCTTGTAAACATGGTAAAACTGGTAAATATAGCGCAGTGCTTGCTCAAAATTTTATGAGATTTCTTGCACACTTACACTTTTGAATAAGTTTCATTATTAAACTTTTAACTTATATTCTAACTTTTAACTTTTATTTCAAGCCAAAACATTCCGAAACAGACGTATGGCTCTTCATCAAAGTCGAGTATAGAGTCTTCTAATCAAGTTTAAATTTCTACAAGAAAGTAGGAAGCTCAATATACATATACTATTCGCATTTTATAATTTCCACTTATTGCAGAAACTAACCCTTGTGCGCCGATACAACCCCTGTGCTTAAATGGCGGTGAATGCTATGGAGATGGTAAAGAGAATTATGAGTGTCGTTGTCTCGTCGGTTTCTCAGGAAACAATTGCGAACTAGTGGGTAAGTACTGATTGAAATAGATGTAATGGTGTAAATCTATGAGGCACTCTGCTTTAGAGACAAATACCAAAGACATTTTTTGGTGTGTGTGTGTGTGTGTGTGCGCGGGTGGTTGTATGTGTGTATGTGTGTTTGCTTGTTTTTTTACATACATACTAATTTCAATGGAATACTTAAAATGGAATGCTTATTCATATCACCGGAATAGAAAAAAATATATAATTCACGAATTTAACATATGTGTACATACACAATGAAACTAACAAGTCCTAGTGCTCCTACGTCATTGCGATTGATTAAAATAACCTTTGATGAAAACATCAACTCGCATAAATCGCAGGACAATAAAGACGTAAGATCAACATAAGTTTGGACCAACATAGAACTATACAGGAACGTCCTCTAAACATCACGATAGGATGAACTATGAGGAAGACACGATGCAAGAAATTCCCGTCATCCTGTAGATTCTGAAGTAAGCTGGTGAGCGCCTTATGTCACTGTCCTAAGTTCGTACGCTCTGGGGTGTTTCATAAAGCTGTTCGTAAAGTTACGCATGACTTTACGAACGACTTGAATATGAAGCGCCAGATAGGAAGTTTTTCATAATGTTTTAACAAAGTGTGACTGCATTCCCAGTAACCTCAATTAAATTATGGCAAAAAATGTACTTTGCATTAAAAATTAATGTTTGTTATAATAAGAATGTTAATCTACATCTGCACAATTCAAATTTAGTGTACATAGTTAAAAATTATTGAGCATCCCATTTGGCTTGTCATATTTAAGTCATTCGTAAGGTCATGCGTAACTTTACGAACAGCTTTATGAACCACCCCCCCCCCCCCCGGTGTTGTAGGGTTAGGGGTGGCGTTTAGGGCGCTCTCTCCCGTTTACGTCAGAATCAACAGGATGACCGAAATGTCTATCAAACCATTTTAAATATCAAACTATATTTAGTGCGTTGGTTTATTATGTTCCATCTTTCTAGGGTTTTCCTGTCTCACGACTCCTTGCCTAAATGGAGGAACTTGCTCTACTGAAGTGGATGGCAATGATATTACATACTCTTGTATATGTACTAACCGGTTTGCAGGGCAAGTGTGCCAATCACGTAAGCTTGTACTTCTACAGCTGCAAAATCACGAAGGAATTTTGTTGTAACTCTCAGTGTTCGGGCAGCGACAATTCCACCAGGTCCTTCATGTTTAATGGCATAGACACGATGAATTAGAAATATCACAATCGTCTGTTTTTCATTCATATTCAGATCGTGTATATGATCTAAAACACTGGGAGTTACAGCAAAAACATATTCTTAAGAAATCTCCTCCATGGACCATCCTAACATTTATATCAACGAAGGTGCTTGGCACTGTGCGACGAAGATGTTTTTAGACTGATATTTCCTACTGAAAAGTAGAGTCATATATGTATAAACTGTAACACCTCATTATCAAGGAACATTACAGGGGAGATGTTAATTTAGGTAGGTGTTATCATTATGATTGTGTAAGTAAAAGCTGTATTATCAAATCATATGCGTCATCTTCACAAGTACATTAAGTGTCGTGGTAATGAAGAGTTCCATTCGACACCTCTTTCTATACCGTCAAAAATTGCAGTCCACGTGGATGGTTGAAAAAAGGGCACAGTAGCAAATAATGATTAATTTGTTTTTAGGCGCTTTTTGCAGGACAAAATCAAAGAATACAGTCTACGGAAATGCCACCCTGGAACGGTCTGCCGTTGGATCTGAGCTGAACTCAAGTGCGATATGTCCGTTTAATACTACACAAGGTAGATATAACGTTGATAAGAAATGTACTAACGATCAAGAAAAGGACAGGGAACAGGACATAGTTTTACATCTAGTAGTGCTATGCAAAAAAGTTGACTCTTGTCCTGAAGTTTCAAGAAGTGAATGTAATTCAGTCGGTATCTTGAAATCGCTGCGATAATATAATATTATGAATATAAGTGTGCACCTATATCTCTAATAAATGTCAAACACTGTTAAGTTGGCCTACAAGTTGCAGAAATATCAAGAATTATGGAATTACCAATATTCGGAAATGATGTAATATGTTTAGAATTTCATATAACAAATGTAAACTTTTAGTATACTTTGATGCCAAAATTACTTTAACATTATAACAAATTGTTAAGAAAACAACAAAGTAGATATTTTGGCGATGGACGTCATCTCCCCAGGCAGTAATTTATTAAGAACATGCCTATGTTTACAAATGTATTGTTCAGAACATGTAAAATTACATACCAGGTCAAATGAAATTTGTTTATAGCTTATTTCTACCAAATAATCTAAAATATAAAATATACTGGTAAGGCTCTGTGTTTGACGTATATTTATCTTTATCTTCCTTTATAAGCTGGAGATCCCATATTAACTGGTCATTGTGTCCAGGAAGAGTTCGGCTACTTCTGGACTATTGCAGTAAACTGCGGAGATTTCTATGACTTAAGGGAACTTTTGGAAGAGATCCTAGAGGTTAGTATATCAAAGTGAAAAAAAAAAAATTATTTCCACCAGATGCTATACAGGTTAAAACGGATTTAAAAACACATTCGATGAAGCAAAGCGTATCTGAACCAAACTACGAAAAAGTGTATAGATCCTTCATGCATAATTTCGAATTTACTTTGAAATCTTCAAATGGCTTTCAGAATTCGAATGAGCCATGGCGTGTATTTCTTTTATAAACAGGAAGGCATTTCGGATGACAATCTCCAAGAGAGTGCATACAGAACGGCAATTATCACCATGCATTCAGATGATTTGACATCGTATGAGGTCAACCTTGTAGCTGAAATCATGGATCGTGTTGTTCGGTTGAATTCAAGTGATGATAATGTAGGTATACAGTTGCCTTTTATCATGCATTTGCAGATGAGTGGAACATTTACAGTAGTACATGATTTTAAACAGAATGAAATGTATGCAATTCTACCACCGGCATATGTGCAGAGACGCCTTTATGACCGCGCCGCCAATAAAAACAGATATCTGCGTATACCCTTGACCCTACTCTCAATTATGCCTTAATTTGTACAACCAAATTGTCTAACCTTCTTGCAGGATGGGCATGATGGGTATATGGAGTGTTTACTCGCTTGAGGTGACTTCTTTTAAATGTTTGTTTTAATACTGTGCTAACCAATCTCATACTGTAGAATTTTGTACATAAGTAGTATTGGGAAGGCCAGATGTTTTTATTTATCCTAATAGTTTAAGACCTCACTGCGTATTCGTTACTGTGAAAATAACTGGAATAAATAAAAACATATACTGCTTTTCGTCTTGCACTCAGCAAAGTACATTATATTTTTAAAAACCCTATCATTATTCTTGCGATGTACTGTGATGGAATGAAGACGGGAAGCTCTAGAATATATTTTGATTAATATTACTCTTCCAATATAACGAATCACCATGGCTCCTTCGCTATATTATAATAGAAATCGATTCAGTTTTACTATTTCATTTCACAGGTAACCACATCTTCTGTTCACATTGTTAATAACATAATGAACATAGATGAAGAAGAATTATTGGTGGCCCAAGAACAAACTGAATCGCTCTCCCGATTAGTTCAAGACGTCGAGATGCAACTCGGTTACGTAGAAATGAACACCACTACAGCGTATGACCCAAGGTTTGAAAATATTGCTGCCAAGGTAATAGTTACACTTTGTTTTCCTTCATGTCAATTTCTTTCCTCGATTTTCAAAGCATGTTTTGAGATATGGAAGATGCCTGTGATATAGATAAATAACAAAAACCATTAACGGAGTGAGTGAGGAGAAGCAGCCTCAGCACTCTTTGGGATAAAAAGCAAACCTTTTCAGGGGTCATATACCCGCGCTCCCACCTTTCAGGACCCTTGGCAGGAAAACAAAAATTACTGGGGAGATTTTCTGGGATATTTTTTGCTCTTACACCCTTCGCTCTATCTCCTTCCCTCTCCTTCTCAAATCGTCACCCCCCCCCTCCTTTCCTCCTCTCCCCTCTCCTACTTCCCCTGGTTTTACAACTTTTGATCCGCCAAACTTCAAGAGAATAGTTTGAGCTTCAGTTCGTCATTATCTTTAGGTCACGTGTTCTACAGATATTAAACTTGCATTTTCTTCACACTGTTCAGACAGAAATTAGTTAAAGAGCATTGCACATATGCTGAATTATAATTTCATTTCAGGTTCAAACCATTTCCAGTAGAGATGTCTCCAATGGAATCGTGATAAGAATGTCTGGAATTGACATCACCGACTTTACTGAAACAAACACCACGGTTGCTGTGAGAAACTCGAGAACCATCATTCCATCTGAAGCAACTCTCGTACAGACTGTCATTCCTGCGGAGGCGTTACGTCTGCCACTTGAAGAAGGAACCACACCACTAGCAAAGTCTACCAGAATCATATTTATGGTCTTAACAACTGACGTCTTATATCCTTCTAAGTATATACGAAACGTCAACCGAAATAGTGACAGTTTCACCAGGGTTGTAAACACGCCGGTGATGTCGGTCATTGTTGATGGACGGAAAATTGAGAGCCTGACGCAAGGCGTCAATTTAACTTTCTCCACGATTATGGTAAAATTCAAACTGCCAACAATTTAAAAATAGAATGGTATACTCTTCAACTATTTTGTTCGTGTGAGTGTAGGCTTACTGATTATATGAGACGTCGTAGTTTGAGGTCCGAATGACTGAATCATCCCACAAGACTCTCTTGATATGTCTTATCCCTTTCGAGACAATAAACCAGTTCGTTATTACGATTTGCGCATGTTCAGATAAAAGTAATTTGTACATTCAGTACAATTGACCTTTATACACTGTCTTTTTGTACACACCACGATGTGCGCACCAGTATGATTTTTTAATGTCAAAAAAGAAGCGCGTTCACCAAAATAAGTGCGCGTGCGCGTACAAATAGGGGTAATTTCAGGGGCATTTTTTTTTTTTTACCATGAACAAATTACGAACTGGCTTTTTGACCACATTTTGTGGTTTGGCTCAATAACTTTTGATTCAGAGCCCTAAAAAATATACCAGACGCATGAGTAGAAAGAGCAAATATTTCTGCACATACTGTGTCCATTTTTGTTGCATAACCATATTTCGTTTGATGCCAATAATTTTAAAAAGAAGAATAAGCTTTAAAATTCTTAAATTGGCAACACATTGAGAGGTTCAAAATCATTGTTTTTTGTCAAAATTGGCAATTTTTCAACTTTTTGACAAAGTTCACAACCATGTATGTTGTTTTCAAAGACATTACATTTTAATAGAACCATGTAGCATTAAAAGAAAATTATATTAATTTGTTGCCAATTTAAAGCACAAACTGTGATCAATTTAGCCTTGAATAATTCTTATCATGAAAGGTTTAACTAAAGCTCACCGCACACTATACGATCGGTCTACGATCCGATTTTGAAAGAAAATGTAATAGCATTAGAAATTAAACACATAAAATATGTTTGATTGAGGTTCTGAATAGTTACATAGTACAATCGAAATTACAGCTTATTACGAGCCTTCTAGTCGGAGGAAAGGCCAAATCGGCTCCGAATCGTAGTGACGTCAGAGCAGTCCTGCGATTGTCTACGATTTAAAACTGATTTGGTCCTTATTCCGGATAAAGGGTTGACATCGCACCAATTTCCTAGTTTGAGTATTCATATTATTGTTCAGAAGCTGAATCATGAGTTTTTATGGGGTAACCTCGCTAGTCATAAGGACCGCTAGTCATAATAAACGCTATTCATAAGGACCACTATCCATAACGCGTGACTAAATGAATAGCGGTCCTTTATAAATAGCGGTCCTTATGTAAAGCGAGCAGACCACTTTTTTATAATGTTAAAATGCCTATATTTAATGCTATTGCGTTTTATTTCTCAAATCGGATCGAAGTCGATCGTATAGTGTGCGGTGAGCTTGAGATACAACACAACTCACTTGTAACACACTGATCCAGAATTCTTCAATCTTAGACGGTTGTTCCTATCCGTGGTTTCCTTTGGGTAGGGTAGTCATCATGACAGCAATTGAATACCTGACCAGGGCCCTGTTTCATAAAACTTGTTATCAATAACAGCTGCCCCATTTCTATGACGAATTTGCTCTCAGCCAATCAGATTCAAGGATTTCAGTAGCTTATAACAATTATTCAATAACAAGTTTTATGAAATGGGGCCCTGATGTTGCTAACGAACTATCCGTCTGTATCCTACGTACATGTATGTATGCCATGATCATTACCTGTAAATCTTCAGGTTTTGGGGTTTTTGTTTTGTTTGATTGTTGTTTTGTTTTTTTTTGTTTTTTTTGGGGGGGGGATTACAAAGCAAATTAAAATTCAACTGTTAGTTACTAAACCGAAAAAGTCAGTGACAGGGTTCCGGTTTTTACAATGCGACTAGCAGAGATGCAGAGATAGAAAACATTAATTTGAATGTCCAATAATAGGTATTTGGAGTGTGAGCCATTGAAGTATACAGTAGAGGGTAAGCAGAGTTATTACTCTCCATTAACATTTCATGCCTTTGTTTTCTTTTGTGAAAATAAACTTTAAGGCCCGAATTCACAAAGGAGGTTTGGTTTAAACCATGGTTTAAACCTATGGTTTAAACCCCCTCCTGGGGTTTTTAAGCGTACGTGCGCACGGAATCCGATCCAATCATATATTTTCTTTGAGCGCACGCATGGGCAATGTGCGCTTATTTACGCTTATTTTAGTACGCTTACGGAGGTTTAAACCTTACCCATGGTTTAAACCTCCTTTTTGAATTCGGGCCTAAAAGGGCAGCTATTTGCAATACATAAACGGTATATTTCCATCATTGTAACTTTCCTTTAGAATATCTTTTTAGGATATTAAAATACATACCTTTCATATTACAAATAGAACGACCATTACGACCCCGTCTGTACTTTCTGGGACTCAAGAATCGGGAATTGGTCTACTCGAGGTTGTAATCTAATCAGAGTTGGTCCAGAAACGTCTTTCTTCCAGCTTAATGCTCCAAAGGATATATATGCCACTGAACTCAACGGTATAACCTGCGCCTGTGATCATTTGACAAGCTTTGCAGTAATCGTGGTAAGTAACAAGAGCTACTTCGATGAATCATAATCCTACTTGACCTCATCGTAACCGGAGGCATAGATACATCAAGGATTGAAGCTCCTTGTATGTATCAATCTGGAATTTCTTTATTATTTTTACGTTATCAGGATACATTGCTTCTGGTATTCTCCCCAGAAGATATCTTGTGAATCAATTTTTGTTTGATGATTTGACATTTCAAAACACTTATGTAAAGTATAAAAACTGTAAGAATGATAGATTGTCCTGTTATTTCCATGCAACTGCACCGCCATTCTATTCAATTCCCATAAAATACAAACCATTCAAATTAGATTGAATCGTCCGATACGTGGAAGAATTAAATTTGATGTCGTATTCCCTTTCTAAAATTGTTCAGGATATTTACTCCGACAACCCGGAAAACAAAGCCTTCCAGTTGCTAAGCATCATTGGATGTGGGGTATCCATTATCAGTCTCATCATCACTATTGTCACCTACCTTAGTTTGATTAAGTGAGTATGAAATGATGTCTTTGTTTAAAATTTGAAAAGTTTGAAAAGATAATTGGAATCAAGCCACATTTTCTTTTGAAACTACATAATATGAATGATTTTTTTCAAAATTCCCTGTTGATTTTATTCATTTAAGAAGCTTACAATCAGCCAGCGTTTGATTTTTTTTTTCTTCAAAGAAAGGCCATGTGAAGATAAAACACTTGAAACAATTACAAGCCTGCATCGATCTTAAAACGCTACTGCATCATGTCCATGGCTAGTCAACCCTTTTGGCTTGAGATGATCTTTCTACAGAGTACAACCTACAGTCTAAAAACCTTATACTTTATTAATTATTAACATCTAGTAGATTACCTATTTAAACCACATCCCAGGCCCCGTATGTATACCCTTTCAGAATAGGCATACTTTTACGGTAAGCGTTTAAAATTGCCATCAATGCGTCTATACAATATGTGATACTTGCGCGAAGACAAGATATACTGAAATACTTCTGTGAATAAAAACGAACATTTCAAAAATCTTTATACTCATTTCTGAAACATTTCACTGGCCCCGGGATACTGCATTAAAAGAACTTAACACCCTATAGCCAAATGACGGTTCCATTTCAAATATTTCTGACGAAGTTTGTAAGACAACGCCTTTTTGTACACAACCTGCAGAGAAGTACAGGTATCGAGGGGCAAGAACACCCAGCTCTACATCCTGCTATGTTTCTGCGTTACACTGTTGGGTCTCTACATCGCCTTCTTAACAGTCATCGGGTTCGATGCCAAGTTTCGCGTTGCCGAGTTAGAGATCATTCCCTGTAGCGTCATTGCTGCCCTCACCCATTTCTTCGCCTTGTCTTCTTTGACTTGGATGGGAATTGAAGGATTTCATATATACATGGCAACGATTCGAATTGTCGATAACTATATACCGAGGTTTATGCTGAAGGCAACTCTGGTCGGTTGGGGTGAGGAAAGAATATATGATTTAGAATAGGACCCTAATCACGCCAGTGAAGAACGGTATTCTTTTTCTCTACGAAGCTGAATTGTTTAGCCCATTAATTAACAATGATATAAAACTGATTATTTATTTTTTGAATGTTTTGTATTGTGAACTGGAATTCAAAAAGATACCCCCCCCCAAGGGGGGGGGGGGGGACGAAAAGAAGAATGGATATCCAGATACGTATAGAGACTCTTGAGAAACTTGGCTCTTTGTAGTTATTTGCTCCACGTAGTTACAGATAAAGCTGTAGAGGGATATCTTTACAAAAAAGTGTAGGTTGATTTCCTTAGTAGGCCTACATCACAACATTTGAGACATAATTTGATATAGTATCGTCCTAAATGTTAAGAATTAATTTTGAATTTTGAATGTGAATTCAATTGGACAATTTGGATCTGGGTTATCGGTTACTTTGTGTTGATTTTCAATACTTATTTTCATAGTTTTTGACCATTAAAAAATTGATTTACCTTTCAGGTGTACCAGCTATTATTGTAGGAGCAACAGGTGGTCTTCTGCGTCGAGAATACGCTTTACAAGACTTGTAAGTGAACACTTCAAAAGCCTTTTGCAATAAGATTGCACAAGCATTGACCTTCGGAAACATTTGCATTTTAAATAATCTAAAGATGAAAAGAGTTTACATAAAATTGTATATCAATACGAATCGAATATCAAGATATGTAAGATATTTATGCACAAGGCCTAACTTCTCCCTATTTCTACCTAAGCCGTACAAAAGAAATTTACATCTCACAATTTGCCTTTCTTAAAACTTAATGAAAAGTGTATAAATACAAGGCATTTTAGTTCAACATAATATACATAAGACCCAGTGGTGTAATACCGGGGGAAAAGTCGGGGTGGGGGTAAACTATTGTTATTAGGTGATGATGTAATAGGGGAGGAGGATTGTATCATCTTCTAATTTAGTTCTTTCCTCCCTTTCCTACTCCCTTTCTTTTCAATAAAATACAATAAATATTCTACTCGCCATTGTTACTACTGTTTAGTTCTACAAAAGTGTTAAACAGTGAGATGATAATTATAATATGGTAAGTGCCTAATACGTATCGGTGATTATAAGTACAGGGAGCTCTGTCCTTATCTCTCTCTCTCTCTCTCTTTTACAGTTGTTACATTCAGCAATGGGCTTTGATTGGTGGACTCCTTGTACCAATGGGCGTTATCCTGCTCATCAACATCTTCATCTTCATTCTCGCAATCTGTCGACTAGGCCAGTCCGCCACGCTTCCGGGTCGGGTATGGAAAGACCGCGAGACTGAACGCAGAGCGTGCATCGAGAGAACCCAGACTGGTCTCTCATTCCTAGTCCTCATGGGCCTGACATGGACTACTGGTTACCTGGTCCTCCTGCAAGAAGACGTAGCCGAGGTGCTCTTCATCATCTTCAACTCCTTGCAGGGATTCTTTATCTTCGTGCTCACTTGTGTAAGGAAGGAAGCTGTGCGGATGCGATGGAGGAAGCTTTGTTGTCCGCGCTGCTCGGAATCGGAGACGCAGAACTCTCGGTCAGGTCGTAATCGGGTCAAAGCGTCACTCGGGAGCAACAACTCAACCAACTCAGCGATAGAGCTATCTATTTCACGTTAAAGATAAAGATATTATACTGGTCAAACGATTTGATAGTATAAGAAACAGTCTAGAAATCATTACCAGTTTGTATAGTTGATTATGTAGTAAATAAGAATAATTTTATATTGTGGATGAGAAAGCGTAGAAATTATTCTGCACCTTAAGCAGAACCCATCATTCCTTATTTGAGATGTCATCAGTTAAACTATACGGATTCTTGGGCGGATTCCCTAGCCTTAAAAAGACTCATATATGTAACTATGAACATGATGAAGTAGTAGAATGATGAAGAAAATGTCTCACTAGGGATGACTGTAGAATTTCATCCATAAAAGAAAAGCCTGACAATAAAAGTGTGGACGGTCATAATAACTTTGTATTTTCCAGATTTAGATGTTTAGATTTATACCGATAACACTTTCCAAGACTGTGCAAGCATTTCAGATAAATCTTGAAGAAACAGCAATACACATTTGGATGAACAGGGCCTACTTGATTAGGCTCATAATACGGGAAGTAGCACAGGTAATATAAACAAAAAGGTTTGTAACTAACTTTGTTTGATTCTTTTGTTGCCTCATATCAACGAATTTGATTTGTAAAACAATGTCTAATTACATGAACGTTAATGCAATACAATTAAATTCCATCCGTAGTTATACCCAGAGATCAATGAAGACGAAATACTAATTTAATTAAAGATTAATTTGGAGTTAATTACAGATAAAGTTATGTGAAGAAGAGGATAATGGTAATTTCCAATAGAGTATCGCAAAGGGGAAAAAGTGAAATGCTACACACAGATTTTGTGTCTTTGATTGTCAAAAAGTGAAAATATAATTGAATATTCAGGGCACTGTTTTAAGAATTTTAACTAAGGAAATTTTATAAAACTCACTCAAAATAAACTTGACATCCTTCAATTTTTTACATTGTGAAAACCTCAATCTAATAGGAGTCTGAACTTTTTTTCACACAAAGTAAAATGACTAGAATGGCTTCTATTGCTGCTACTACTATCAGGGTTGGCAAATTCCCGGGAAATATCTATATTTCCAACCCGGGCGGGAAATACTGGGGAATACCCGGAAAATACCCGGAAAATACCTGGGCAATACCTGAACATGTACTAATATGCTTTCATGTGACTAAATTTCATCTTCTAATTGGACTTCAGATGATCCAAGTTGTTGATTTTCAATAACTCATTGGTTCCTTAGAACATAAATGGCTTGTATGTATGTAAACCAGTGCTGTTTTATTCACATTTTTAAGACACTAATTCAAGACATATTACAACACTCTCTTCTGTTGACTACCCGTGCGATGCCAACATGCTGGTAAGTGTATATGAGGGTGAAAAATACATTATATCAAAATTGTTGTCTTGTTATGAAATGTTCTATATCAAAATATAAAACATACATGGATTCTGGTAATGTACAACATTGTGAATCATAGAGTCAAGTTCATTTTCACAAAGGCACCATCCAAACTTTGCCTCATGAATACATGTATTTACAAGCTGAAAGATTGAACACTTATCATTGACAAGCAAGCACGGACTTTATGGACCCAAATATTACTATTCCATTGGTCCTACATGTATACCCCATTCGTTTGACGAAAACTGACCTAAACCCGAATGGGACAAAGGACAAATTGAGGCATCAAAGAACATCCCATATGACATGGGACTGATACTTAACAACTACAGAAGTGCCCACTGGAGTAGTGTTGCGTAAAATGGAATTTTGAAATGATGTGAGTTCATCTTCACATTCAGCGCTCCAGCCTTAATGGCCCACTAAAATCTCTTTAGTGGTCATTTAGTAGTGGTCAGTTTTACACTGAATTCATTGAATTGGAAATAATTGTATCAATGAAGATAAATTGTTTTAGATTATCAGGAACTTTGCATTGTACATACAAAAAAAAAAGGTTTATAATGATTTCTGTTTCATGAAATCTGATTGAATAGAAGACGATGTAGACAATTATGATGACTGAAAAATCACATACTGAAATATACCTCCTGCATAATGCCAGGCTTTTTACACTTTAAAGGTTAATGAATTTTATTGTAATCCATCATTCTTCATGAAGGGGTTGTGTTAGAAGTTCAAATGATTGGATTAAAAAAAATAAACTATATTTCTCTCAAAGGTGGTACTCCCATTGCTTTGACACATACTGAAATTATAGCGTAGTAAATGCACCCATTCATTATTTCAAACAGTTGTATGACCCCCTACCGTAAAAAGATATACATTTTCATTGCCCTAGGTGTTTAATCTGGCATTCCCCCAATAATTTGTACAATTGAGGCAATTTACTGATGGCAAATATTGTTTCTTGAGTATTTCCGAGAATTTCCGAGTATTTCCCGTTTTGGTCAAAATTGGCTCGGCGGTATTTACCGCCAGGTAACCCTTACTACTACTACTACTACTACTACTACTACTACTACTACTACTACTACTACTACTGATAATATTACTGTTAATATGCATATATATGGGGGTGGGGGCTTGTGCCCCCATGGGATAAACAAAAAGATGGTGACTACTCCTCTCACTCTATAGCCTTGTTTTCTCCCATTTATTCCACCTTATAGTTCCCCCATCTCACATGACACTATTAGCACCTCAATGGCGTAATCGCTGATATTATACTGCTAGCTATTATAGTCTACTAATATTATTAAGGCTGCTATCTCTAATAAGATTTTCTGTTAAAAGAAAACGAAAAAATATGATGCAAATTAATTTTAAAACAACGCATTTCAACAACAACATTCAATAATTTAAAGCATTCAAATTGTCTTATGTTTATATTTATTCGTGTCGAGAATATATATAGAGAGAGAAAGCTTTAATAGTTCATTGTCATTCACTACTATTTTCTCAATTATCCTCGTCTTGTCAAGGCTACATATACATTTACACTGATGAAATTTCTTTGTTTAGATAACGCAGACATTGTTGGCAGATCTCGGGTGAAACACATACATTTGAAAGGTGTATTTTTTTGTAACGGCTAAGAACAATAGCATCAAATGTACAATTTTTGCTGGAGGATTTTCCCCTGTATCCCCGTACGAGATGGTGGGAAAATAAGGAGAACTACCCATGAAAATAACAATGAGAGCGAATACTGAGAGAAAGAGAAAGGGAGAGAGAGAGAGAAAGAGAAAGAGAGAGAGGAGATGCAATGAATTTCATTTGATATTTTATTTATTTATTTTCTTCGTTTCAGTATAAGCATACATGATGCATATCGGTTCAGTGACAATTTAATAAGTTTGTACATAAAAAAAGTATTGAGAAGAAATAAAAAAATAATGAAGAAAAAAAGAATCATTATTGACCTAAACATATATATATAGAGAGAGAAAGCAATGCTTGTATCGTGCATGCTCCGAAGACTTAATTACATAATAAAATACGGTCAAACATATTGATAAATAATGGGGAAAGTTGCAAACAAATTCACGGTATGCCTAGCGTATGTAGGATTATAGTAGAGAGAGGGAGAGAGAGAGCGAGAGTTGTAGAATAAGAGATGGGGAAAAGAAAAGAAACGGGAATGTGAAGATTGGGAACAGGAGAAAATACAGGGTCGTTAGGCACGTGTTCATAATGAAAAAGAAAATCAATCGAAATCAAACCTAATGGCAAGTTGTTCTGAAATAAATAGGAAAAATGAGAGAATCTGATGAACGAAATCGTAGTTTGAACGAAAAAATGTGGCAGACAAGCAATAATAAAGTTATGAATTTTGAAAAGTTGTAATTACTATACATATGTGAATTTCAAATAAATAATATAATATAACAATATAGTATCTACAAAATATTTTGAGAACTGCCCCGAGGAAAAAGGCGCTTAGGAGAAAACCGCAAATGAATCAAATTGTAGAGTACGACAAACGGGAGAGTTGACCGCCAATATGTAATAATCCACTCACCAAATTGCCAATTTGAGATTCGCATAGATATAGTGATCTCATTTTTCAAATATCCGTAACTTTTTTATTCCTTGTCCGATTTTTTTCTTCAAACGATCACCATCCTGTTTTTCTTATTTTTCTGCTTTCACACAAATAATCTTTTACCAAGGTAGGATTCCCCTTTAAAGAGGATGAATGGGTTTTATGTTTCAGACATGACCTGAAGGCAGGGGGTATCGGCTGAGCAGATATCTTTTAACTTTATTTTTAAGATTGTTAAGACTAGGGGCTTCTTTAATTTCTTTATCTAAAGAGTTCCAGTACATAGACCCTGAAAAAACCAAAACAAATACATTTTGTGCAAATAGTGTTGTTGGTAGTAAGTGGTAAGCATTGCCTTGTCTAGTTGGATATTTATATACTGCGTTGTTCTTTCGAAACATGTCGTTAAAAATGACCTTCCCGATATTTTTAACAACATGTTTCGAAAGAACATCACCGTATATTTATATACGGTGTTGCTCTTTCGAACAATGACGTTAAAAATAGCGGGAAGGTCATTTTTATCTAATTTATAAATGAATTGGCCTAGTTGGAAATGATAAATATCCGTCCTTCAGAGTTTTATTTTTTTAAAATAAAGTATCCGTATGAGATCTGTAATTAGCATGAAATAATTCTTAGCACTTTTTTGTAGCAGAAATATTCTGTTCAACTGTCTTTGTTACAACCCCAAGCTAAAATACCATAATTTATATGGGGTAATATTAAAGTGTGATACAATGTGAGAAGAGTGGGAGAAGGAAGGAAGTATTTCAGTTTGTAGATAACTCCAATATTTCGGGAGATGACTTTACATATAATATCAATAAGCGGTTTCCAGCATAATTTATTGTCGATTAGGATTCCTAAAAATTTAGTTGTAGTAATGTCTTGGATAACGGTGTTATCAAAAATAAAGTTAAGGGGAAGATAAGTTATTCTGTTACTAAAAACATATGATTGGTCTTCTGCAGGTCAAGAGATAGTTTATTAGCCTTGATCAAATCCGTTACTTGTATAAGTTCGGTATTTAATATTATAAGAAATTCGTTTGCATTTGCATGAGAAAAGAAAAGGTTAGAGTCATCAGCAAAAAGAATAAATGATAAAAAGAAAGGGCCCTAGGATACGGCCCTATGGTTCACCACAGTTAACCGGAAGCGTAGAAGAACAAATGTTGTATATCTATATTAGATACAAATTGTACTCTGTGAGGTAATTTGTGAACCACTCTAAGGCCTTCCGTCTAATGCCGTAATATGAGAATTTATAAAGAAGGATTTCATTGTTAATGGTATCTAAGGCCTTGGAGAAGTCCAGAAAAATGCCAACAGTATAAAAACATTGATCAATGGAATTAGCAACTTTATTTAGAAAGGACAACAAAGCTTGCGAAGCATTATGATTTTCACGAAACCCATATTGAGAGTTTGACAAATTAAGGAAAGCGGATGTTCTTGTACAGGTTTTTCATGAAATTTTGCTAATGAAGTTAATAAAGATATGGGTCGATAGTTATTGACAAATTGGTTGTCTCCTTTTTTTAAGGGTGGTATTACTTTAGGAATTTTCATTTTTTCTGGTGCTCGTCCTGTATTAAGAGCAAGATTAAAAATATGCACCAAGGGATCGACAATCACTCTAAATCATTCTCTTTAACAAGGAGTTAGGAATCCCGTCAGGCTCGGCGCTTTTCAAAACTTGCAAATTGTTAAAGATATTAATTATTTCACTTGCGTTTGTAGGTGAAAAAAATATGGAGTTCTGATTTGGATAACTTGGTTGAACTTGTTTTAACTACTCCTTTCCAATGAGGACTCATGTGATACTTTGTTTACATGTCTCCTTAACTTTTTTGCAGTTCTGTATGTACATTTTCGTTGTTGAACCCCCTCACATGCAGTTTCAAGTCTCACATATTGTAACTAGAGAGTCACTTCTTCATATACGTTTCTTATCTTATTCAGTATTTCAGTCAGCATTACATGTACGCCTTGGCAACCCATCGCATTGTCTGTTAGTCTCGAATGGAAATGTTTATCAGTCATTCATTATTCACTACGAAAACATTTTGCACTTGCTTCCCTTTATAATGTCTATTCTTCATGTAATTTGTCAATCACTGCATTGCATGCATACTGCATTTCCACCAGTTGTTGAACCTCAACTGATTATCATATGTACCCCATTTCTCGAATACATGAATATTTATTATGATGGTTGTTGATAATCATGTACATTCCTTGCACGAAAGTGCTCCCTTTGTTCAGATATCTGCCAACAACTTGCCTACCAATTCCTCGTCAAACAGTGAAGGTGATCATGATATGCAAATGGATGAAGTCAACTTTAATACATCTGAACTCTGTTTTGATTTTGATTCAAATAATGTCCAGGGAGAAAACATATCTTCTGACTATCTTTCACAGAATAAATTCATTTTGTAATATGACTACAAGCCGCAAAAATGACCTTCTTTTGCTACATTATAATATAAGAAGCCTCAACAAGAATGTTGATCAATTCAATTTATTTATGGATCAGCTCAAACCAGAACGTTCGGTAATTGGTATTTCAGAAACATGGCTCAAAGATACTCCGTCCTTTTTCTTTTCAATTGATGGCTTTACTTTTATTACAAATAACAGAACTGAAAAAAGGGGCGGTGGAGTGGGGTTGTATGTTTCAAATTAATTTAATTATGGAATGAAAGAAGAATTAAATATAGTTTCTAACAAAATAGAGAGTATTTGTGTTGAAATTGAATTTACTGGAAAGAAGAACATAATCATTGGTGAAGTCTATAAACCACCAAATTCCAACCACAAAGAATTTTTGGAAACTCTTCAAATGCTATTATCTTCACCTTTACTAAATCATAAGATATGTATTGTTATGGGAGATTTTAATCTCGATCTATTGCAATGTGATGTTAACCTTAATTGCCAAGATTTTCTTAACTGGATGTTATCTAAATCTTTTGTTCCAGCTATAACTAAACCAACTAGGATTACAGATACAACAGCTACATTAATTGACAATATTTTTGTGAGTGGAACTCCCATTCTGAAGTCTGGCATTATCGTCACTGATATATCCGACCATTTTCCGATTTTTTTCCCAAATATCAAATATCAATTGTGACCGCTACTCGAAAACAAACAGATATGAAGGCACCCGAGATTTATCCGAAACTAACATCAGTAGACTCAAGGATGCACTTGAAGTAGCGGACTGGTCCGAAATATATGATAGTGATGATGAAAACTATTCGTTTGATAAATTTATGGAAATACTTTTACATTACTATAACTCTATTATTCCAGTTCGCCAGCATACTCGTACAAATTATAAAAAGTGTCCTAAACTCCCGTGGATAACAAAATCTCTCCTGAAATGTATTAATAGGAAAAATAATCTGTTCTATAAATATAAAAGCAACCCAACTGTCCAGACCAAATCCAAATACTCTCGCTATCGTAATATTCTATCAACCTCATTGCGATTAGCCAAGAAGAATTATTTTATGAGGCAATTTAATTTACATAGATTTGATATCAAATGTACTTGGAGGGTAATTAATAATGTTTTGAAAACAAAAAATAAATCAACCCCAATTACAAAGATCATCGTAAATGAAACAGTAACCCTTGATCCTCTTGCAATAGCAGAGGAATTTAACAATTATTTTGTAAATATTGGCCTGAATCTTGCCCAAAATATTCCTGTACCAGACTTAGACTTTCGATACTTCTTAAAAATGCAAAATCCCCATTCCTTATTCTTCACCCCAATCCTAAAACATGAGGTCATAGATATAGTACATATTAAGTTAAAAATAAAAAAAAGTGCAGGATTTGACGGTATCACAAACCACATTTTAAAATAAATAATTGGAGAAATTGTATCACCTTTAACACATATTTTGAATTTATCTATAACAAAAGTTATCGTTCCGCAAATGATGAAAAACGCCAAGGTCGTACCAATCTTTAAGAAAGGAAACACACAAGATCTTGGTAATTATCGCCCTATATCCCTTTTAATGTCCCTCTCTAAAATACTTGAAGAACTCATTTATTCATGAACAGTGAAATTTCTTAATGATTTCAATATTCTCTCTGATAATCAATTTGGCTTTAGACAGAAACATTCCTCAATACATGCAATACTTATGTTTTTAGATAAAGTAGCTCATGCAATTGACAACATGTCACATACTGTCGGAATTTTCCTGGACTTCTCCAAGGCCTTCGACAGTATCAATCATAATATTTTATTGCAGAAATTGTCCCATTATGGGATTCGAGGGAAGGCCTTGGAGTGGTTCAGGAATTATCTCACTGACAGAAAACAATTCGTTAGTATAAATGGTCAAGATTCTTACCAACGATCAATATCTTGCGGTGTTCCTCAAGGTTCCTTATTAGGTCCCTTGTTATTTATTATATACATAAATGACTTCCAAAATTCTTCCGAAATTCTGTCATTTATTCTCTTCGCTGACGACTCTAATATTTTCTTTTCACATCGCAACCCCCAAATGCTCCTTCAAATTGTAAATGATGAACTGAAACTGGTCCAAGCTTGGATAAATGCTAATAAACTATCTTTGAATGTTAAAAAACTCATTATATGTTATTCAGTAATTCTATGAAATCCCTACCAGGGAACATATTAATTGACAATACAAATCTAAGCCAAGTGGATTCCACAAAATGTCTTGGTATCTACATTGACAGTGATTTATCATGGAAGGTACCCATCAATTATTTATGTAAATTATTGTCCAGAAATACAGGCATAAACTCAAACACGAGTTCCCTCCCAAAATTTTGCATTCCTTGTATACCACTCTAATTTTACCATATCTCAATTACGGAATTCTTGCCTGGGGGAATGTGACCAAAATTCAACTTGACAAGATACTCATCATTCAAAAACGGGCCATAAGAAATATTAATAACGCTGGATTTCTCTCTCATACTAGCCAATTGTTTTTTAAGAATAAACTCTTACGAATCTCAGACATTTATGTTTACAACTTAGGGATATTCATGTATCACTTATATATAAATGAATTACCTGCGATCGTTTCTGCACTTTTTGTAAAAAACAACGCTATCCACCCATACCCCACACGTCAAAGTAACTCTTTCCATCTGCCACGTACAATATTTGCATAGAAAACCGTTACATTTTCAGGTCCAAAGTATTGGAATGAAATCCCAAGTGAAATTACTGAAGCCACCTCATTGTTTATATTTAAACGGAAATTAAAACTTCTTCTTCTAAATGGTTATGCCATACAGGCAGAAGCCGACATGTAGTGCTATCAAAAGAATCTTTTCAATAGGCCATTTTCCATTTTCGTATACCACACCTATGCAGTTTATGCAGTTCTCCGAGTGGCAGGGGACGGGTCAATTCACTCGTCTGCAGCGAGCTGTTGCGCCTCAGTAGCCATTGTTCTGACTTCTGGGGTGCAATATAGCTCGTTGTGGGTGGGTGTGGTGGCCCGTCGCTGGGTGCTGGGAGATGGGTTTTTTTTGTTTTTGTTTTTGTTTTTTTTCTTCTGCATCTTGATAAAATGTTCTATTTATTTTATATAATATGCCGAAATGCTGACATCATAATCCCGTTACGTTGGTGCATACGGGGTTACAGTTTTATATGTCTTTTCTTATGTAGTGTGTTGCATTAAGCCATCGGTAAAAATTGAGAATAAAAAAAAAAATCATGTCAGCACTTCGGAATATTATGCTTCAGAAATTGCCACAGTGTACAGGAAATGTTTATTTACCCTAAAAATGTTTATTTACCCTAAAAATGTTTATTTACCCTAAAAATATGAATTGTTATGTTACTGCTGTATTGAAAGTGACAAAGCCATCCAATACTATTTCTTCGATTTTGATTACTGTAACACAATAATTTTATTTATATATATTTATATACTCATATTGCTGTATCATGCATTGCTCTTTCTTACTATTTTCAAAGACTATTACAAATCTTATTACTCTTTGGAGCCTGTAACTCACAAGCGTAGCTTCCTCCTTAGGCTCCTCAATATTTCATTATCATTCTAGCTCAGTCTGCTCAATTAATATTGCATGCAAACGCATAGATATGAGGTACTCAACTTCTTTTATTTTCTCTGACAATATATCTCTTGTTTGTCCGTACCATTTATCTCGTTTGTACCAATAATTGTTTGTACCCATTTACATGTATACTGTAAAAACACAATGTAAATGTTAAATATGAAACAATAAACTGAAACTGCAACTATTACTTTGAAGCACCCGTAGCGCTAGATTGTTACCCACTTGTGAAAAATACGAGTTAAATGTTTCTGCGATAATATTGGTTTTGTAGCGTAATCAGTCATATACATGTACATTGGAATGCAGTACTCAGTAAGACCCGTAGAGGACGATATCATTAATCGTGAGAAGAGATCTTGTGAAAGAGATCGAGGTACGAGAGTCGGTATCGAGCTGTGGTGGCGTACGGTTGTGTCATGATGCTCTGAATAAAAGTCTTACTACAACTTACTATTACCTCTCAAGTTTGCAATCCTTTGGCTGTCGATCGAGTAGAGGTGAGTGAGTATAAGCTTATAACTTAAAAGTGATGAGAGAGAGAAAAATAGAGAGAGAGAGAGAGAGAGAGAGAGAGAGAGAGAGCATTTCCACGTTGCACAATATATTTTTGTGAATGAATCCGCTGAATGAGAAGGTGTATGATTGACGAGACGCGGACCGGGTTTTGAGAGACTGCAAGGCAGAACGCTACCCCGGCAGAGCCCGGTTACGTCACAGTATCATCTGTAATGGTGTTATTATCTTTAAGAGACTGTGAAAGGGAGAATGAGTGAGAGGAAGAGACAGAGACAGAGACAGAGAAGGAGAAGCAGAAAAGGAAAAAAAAAAGAGATTGAAGGGTTGATTGAGACGTAATATATAAAAGTGAATAGATAGAGAAAGAGAGAGGGGGGATAGAAAAGTGAGAGAAAGTATGAAGTTAGAATAAGAAAAGGTCGGTAAAGTGATATCTGACAAAAAGAGAGATTGTTGACAGGGAATTTATATTTTTTGAGAATGAAATCTCATGTCTGTTTCCATCGTCTCTCTTTATATCCATCGTTGTGACCCCCCCCCCCCCTTACAAAAAGGGCTTTATCAAAAACAACAAAAGCATTGCTCATGATATTTTCACCGTTGTGTTATGCAGCGTAGATGCTACAACAACATCCACTTACGGAAAGTCTGATTGGTTGATATGGTTGATTGAGGACCAATAGACGCTTTTTGCTTATGTCATGAAATTTACCTAGTGGTTTTTACGCAGCGTCAATGGATGGCAAACAGATTGTGGATGTGAACCAGTAACCAGCTTCTCAGTTAGAGGCTTCGATTTAGACGCAGATTTGTGCTACGATAGCTGGGATGCGACACAATGGATGCTCGCCTAACTATTCTGATTTCGGCCTTCTTACTGGTGCCGAGGGTGAAACCACAACAGACTGGTAGGTATAGACTTATCAGGGTTTTGAAAGTATACGAATAGCATGTTGAAAAAAATCACATTAAAACAAAAGTACTAGCCATATTGTCGCGACCAATATAAGAACAGCAGTTGTTTCAGTGTCTTTAACAACAGCAAAAAAGACTGATCATTATCATTACTATTATTATATCTATTACAATTCAATATTTTCATTATAATGATTCGTTTCCTGAATGTCATTGCTGTGGCATTTAATATGGTATGTAGCTTTTTTAATTCTTACAATTATAATCATCAGTTTTATCATTTTTATGATAACAATAATGATGACTGTAATGATGACGATATTGATGATAATGCTGTTGATGATATTAATGATAATAATCATGATAATAATAATAATCATCATTAAAATTATGCTAATAATACTATCAAGAATAAGGATAATTATGATACTACTACTAATAATGATAATAATAGTAATAATGATAATCATGATGATAATAATGATAATGATAATACAAATATCAATCATAATGATAGCTATAACAATAAGGAGTTCTTAAAGCCCTCATGCCTGTTGGCCTGCACGACACTCATAATGTACCATTACTCCGGTTCTAGCATTGCTGCAATTCTGGCACACCAGCAGTCTAGGAATTAGTTCCTTTACCCGAGTCCAGAGTGGAAAATGTTGATTATTATCTTGCATGGGACTCTTTTGACCGGCTTTGAATCGAACCCTAAACTTGACTGAAAATGAAAGTAAATAAAGCGTTATTCCACATTATTTACACGTTTTAATCGATATATCATGCTAATTATTTATTTAATTTTCATAAGTATGATTAATACTAGGTGTTAAACAACCATTTGACACTTTTGATCGTTAATAACCCAAATGGTATAACTTTTATAAGATTTTTACATTGCAAAGTTGAAGGACGTCATATTTATTTTAGAAGAAGTTTTATAAAGCTTCCCTAATTATAACTCTTAAATTAATGCACTGAATATTTAATTAGGTTTTCAATTTTTGACGTATCAAGGCCACAAAATCTGTATTTCAGTAGTCAATTTAGAACACAATTTTACCTCTATGCATCGCACTTGTCATTTCTGACAACCTTCTGCTATCCAGTGTCATTAATGATTCATGACTGTAGATTAAATGAGGTGCTCTGGAATTTCAGCAGCAATGCACATTGACAATTGCTGTGCTCCGAATCAATTACTGATCCACACAGATTTTGTTGTCTGATTTTTTTAAGAAAAAAAAAATTGATTCAGAGCATTGTCATGACAATGGTATTCAAAGAAAAGTCATAATATTTGCTCCAAATATAATGTGAAAACCTAAGTATGATTTGAGTTGTAACTTTTAGTTATTAACAATCAAAAGTGTCAATTTGTTTAACATACTAGCTTATTCAGATGACATTGGCGGAGTGAATAATAATGATTTTGCATTATATGATAAAACGCTATATTAAAGATAGAACTTTATTGTCAATTCTAGAATTAGATTTCAACGATAATGGTCTATTTTCGTAGTATGATTAATGATTGTCTTACACAATGACGTAGTATGGTTATATTTTGCTAAGTTGTTTGTTTCAAATAATTAGATGTAGTAAACATCACAAACTATGATTTAGCTCATTCTGAATAAACTATGTAATTTTTAACACAATAAATCACGTGTATATTCTGAACATTGTGATATTTATGTCATTAAACTTTCTTATTTCGTTTGTATCCCCCCCCCCCCCCCCATTTGATTCATTGATGACACATATTCTTTCTAGTTATGGACAAGTAAATACATTTATTTCCCCGATATCGAAATAATTTCCCAAAAGAAAATTTATGGCGTTTATAATGCTGTTTTAATCGTTATCAATAGAGTGAAATGAATTTCTTGTTTCTATTTTCTAGCGCCAACTGGAGTCTATTTTCAGGTTCACCCCCTGAACTACATCACGATATCATGGACGCCCCCGGCAAACGACACTGGACTGACTGGGTATGTGGTACAATATACAGCAGGAGGAGTGGACAGACAAGAGGTCATAAACGACCCTACAGTAACAACGATAACCTATCAGGATAACAATCTGGCCAATCAACAGGACATTCCAGTGCTTGTTGCTCCTTTATTTGGGGGTAATATCGATCCAAACAACATAGTTCAGGCTGTCGCTCCTCCTGCTGCAGGTATTTTTTTTTTCTTTTTCAATATCATTTTTTTTCCAGATGGTTAATCCGAAACATAATAAATATATATACCCCAAACCATGATTACCCACATATTCATTTATATAATTGACAATAAATCTTTAGATCGGAGAGAGAGAGAGGCAGGGAAGATTAGATTCATTAGCTATGAAGTTGCAACATACTGTTATCGCAACACAAACGAAGTATCCGTTATGTGGCCCGCGGAACCTGGGGGGGGGGAGGGGGGGGGGGGGGGTGCTGCAGACTGCACTTTTTTTCTGGTAGACACGTTTCATAATGTATATTGCAATAACATTATATGCTTTTTCGCATTCGCATGCTCAGCCCCCCCCCCCTCACACACACACACACACCCGCACACACACATACTTTCAGAAACGCTCTGCGGTTCCTGCATTAAACAACGGTTGGCCTATTCTAGGGTGCATTCATAAAGCAAGATTGAACGCTTACCGTCTATTGTTACAGAGCTATTCAAATAATTAGGATGTGACTTGTAACTTTCTGTTCATCGTATTTATACAAAGGAGAATTTATTTTTAATATGGCTTATTTTCCCCAGCTTCTCTTCCTCTCTTGTCCTTGTTTTGTTTTTGTTTTTGTTTTTGTTTTTTGAGTTATCCTCTTCTTCCTCACATGCTTTATCATGACCACAGCATTCTGGCCAGTTTTATGAATAAGTAGCCTATTGCAATTTTCTTATCAATGTGTAAATATTTCTTGAATCTTGCACTCTAAAACATGTTGGGTAAAAATTGTCGTTGATATCTGTACATTACAATTTGCGAGGAAGAGTTTATATATCAAGATATAATAGTGTTGTTGTTTGTAAATGTCATCATTCTGTAAGTACACTTCGGATTAGTTTCTGAAGGAGTATGGAGTAATAGTACGGCGGCATAGCTCCGATTTTTGGCTGAACTGTGCACTTTTGTCTAAAAGCACTAAATTCGGTACAGTAGTAAAATGATACCCACTGAACAATATTAGATATGGAAGCACTTTCAGAAACTAATATATGGGGTAATTTTAAAGGAAATTGGAATTTTAAACTCTCCCAAATAAACTCCCTCAACTAGGTGTTCGGACCCTACGCTCCAAAAAACCTCCATTGTATAGTACAAGCGGTGCCGCGGTGGTATACCCAATATAATAAGAGCGAGTCTGTTTTGGTCGAATCGTACAATAGGTACATGTGTAGTACTTGTGTGTATAGAAATCTATAAAGGCTAGCATTCGCAGATGATTCGCGAAAATCTTCTGTTTTAAAAGCAATATATATTTACATGTAAAGGCGTTTGGTTAAGGTCTATGATACCATATGCAACAAGCACTTGCTCCTGGTTTCCAGATAAAGATTATAGGGGCTTATACTTACAGGTTGAAATGGAGGCAAGGCAAATAACGGCATACTGGGGGAAGAGAATGAGACGTATTATGAAACGAAACTAAAGATAATTATTATTGTAGCGTGAAAAGGTAGGCTTTAGAAGAAGAGCCATGCATTATTGGAGAATTGATGGAATGATATGAAGAAGAAACGGAGTAGCTTAAAATAATACAAAACTTAATAAGTGGTAGATGTCCAAAAGAAGAAGAAGAAGAAGAGGATTATGATTAAGGAAAATGGAAAATGAAGAAACGGTGACAAATAAAAAAGTTCACTTTATTCATATAAATTATAATTTCATGCACCCGAGGAACAGTTTTAGTGAAAAATATCAAAATAGAGCCAAATAACATTTTAACAGATCTTTCTCGGGACAAACGTTCCTATGCAGCTATTTAAAGAACAGAAAGTCACTACTAAAAGAAGGCATACGCATGGTTTTCTCATGTGTAGCGTATATTTTGAATCTTCAAATCTATCCATATCCATAGCAATCTTTTTGTTGTTCCATATCTGGAATAATTCATTAAAACTGATTCGACAAGTGGAATCTTTTCACCATATGTGCCGCATAACGACTGATCCACAATGCTGTCTCAGTATTATGATTATAAAAGCCTATTGTAATCTTCTTTCCTAATTCTGATATAGGGCCCCCCCCCCTCCCCCGGGAATCGCGAAAGCTTTGAAGTTTTAGCAAATTTTAGGGGAAATATAACGGCTCGTAGCACCTTTTTGTAGGCGGAATGTTAGTTGGACGCCCTGACTGCTTTTCAATTATTTGGACGCAATACTGCACTGTATGTAACAGGGGTGGGCGCAGTTATGGGGGAGTTTCCCCCCTTATGAGAGAAAGATAACGGCTCGTAATGTTGAACAGAATAACGGTGTTTAAGAAATACAATGAATGCATATCTGTGTGGGAGAGGGACTTCGAAAAACAGATTCCAATTACTGCCAGTTTGCTTAATTCCTTTCAACATTGAATGTTGGATCGTACATTGTTGGTGTGTGGCCTCGAAATTCACGGTAGGTCATGTATAATCAATGCATGTTTCTAAAAAGAAGGTTTTGACTCGTAATCATGGTATTAAATTAAAGGTTATGTATAGCTTTGGTAAGTCCTGAAGAGCTTTTCGTCAGATTTCCTTGCTTTAGAGGATAAATAGCGATATACACCTACTAGCAACAGGCGAAGGAAGGGTGATTCTCCACTCCCGCGCGAAGCGCGAAAGCTTTGAAGTTTTAGCAAATTTTAGGGGAAATATAACGGCTCGTATACACCTTTTTTTGAAGGCGGAAAGTTAGTTGGACGCCCTGACTGCTTTTCAATTATTTGGACGCAATACTGCCCTGTATGTAACAGGGTTATGGGGGACTTTGACGTTTTAGCAAATTTTGAGAGAAAGATAACGGCTCGTAGCGTCTTTTAAGGCTTTTTTTCTCTCATCTCCCCCTCTTTTCGCTCTCGCCCCCCCCCTTTTTTTTTTATAGTCGGCGGGGGGGGGGGGGTTTGGGCTGGATATACTCCATAATTATGTTTTGTGGTTAAAAGTCCATGATTATGCAGGAAAATAAAAAAGATCTTGCAATTTCGGCGAGCTGTATTATCGAATTACACTGCCTAAAAGCTCTACTACAATGACTCTTTCATTAGAATATCAGGCAACATTGCATGTTCTGAATGTAAGGACGTTTTTTCGTGTACACGAATAACATCACATTTCATTTGAAATTGCCCATGCATAAAAAAAAGTTTTTGGAAGTGTTTCTATATCTGAAATTGATTCGTATGGGTTACTTTACAGATGTGCCAAATTTTGTGGGTTAAGACAAAAGGGCACAATTTTTCAGCTGTGCCGCCGTACTAAAAATGAAATCCATTTGATGAACATTTTTCGATTCGGAGGTAATGATATTAAAACAGCCTTTTTTATGACCCAAGAACAGGCACATATCATTGGTGAATGTATTCATATATTTTAATCTCATTTTCATGAAAGCATCTCCTGTAAAGCTATGGGAATATAGAGTTTATCCCGTAAGCCGTATATCATTATAGTATAAACTTTTAGTCTAGAGACAGTCCAGGAAAATCCTAATCAAATCCACTCCAATTTGGGATATTTTGTTAGAGCGTCAAAAATGTGTTTTTATATAGCATTGCCCTAAACACTTGTTATTCCTGCAAGTTTTTAGGGGTGCTTTGATACAAAAGTGTGTCATTTATTAGCTTTGACGTCTACCATTGAGTCCCCAAATTTAAAGAAGATATATTTATTCGGTGTTGTCATGGTTGTCCGTCCTGATAAACAATTATTGTCACAATATGTTGACGATTACGGCAGTCTCAGGGTCGTCGATCCTAAGGGGGGGGGGGGGGGAAACTGCCCCCATCCCCCCCCCCCAAAAAAAAAAAAAACCAAAAGAAGAAATTAGTGGGGACAAACATGTCGTTTTGTCTTCATTGCACCCACCCTATCCGAAAAACGGATCGACGCCCCTGGGCAGTGTGACTTAAATTTGCACAAAACTGTAAGCACCAATATTATCTCTTTTTTTTTTGTTGTTCACACTGGATTTGTAATATTTAGCATCCCAAATTCAAAGTTTTTAGGCAAACAAAATGGCAAAACCATCTTCTAAACAGAATTGTCAACTCTAAATTACCTAGCAGCAAGCTAAACAGCGCACTTCGTCAATATCTTCGTAACGCTTCTCGTCCAGAGAAGACTCGTCCCTAAGATACAAGGTCCTCACCGCCGCAGCTGGAAGTACGGAATTTCTCAATGAATGGATCAGAACCGTGGTACAGACTCTCTTGTGGTAGGGCCCGAATTTCTTGGAAGCGGGTTTTTTGTTTGTTTAGATGTACACAAATACCATGACAATTTTTGCCAAAACTTGCGTTTTTGAAAGTGCTTCCATATGAATTATTGTTCAAAATGGATTACTTAACACATGTGCCAATTTTGGTGCTTTTAGTGCACAATTTTTCAGCTATGCCGCCGTACTATAAAGGGAATTATTAATTTCACTTTATATTGGCAGTTATGTTGGCAGTTAAAATCTTCGGCTGGTGCGAATGTTATTAGAAAAGGTAAAATATGTAACTATCGGCCATAGTGTGAAAGGAGGACGTGGGTCACGTGGCAGTCTTTGAAATGAAATGATGATAATAATATTGATAATAATAATGATAATGATAATAATGATAATAACAACAATAGTTAAAATAGTAATAATTGCACCAACTTTCCCCACCCCCTTGCTATTGCTCTTGTGGGGTTTTGCCAGTAGAAATGCAATGAATGAAATGAATACATGCGGACGAAATGTGTGATTTACTGAAAAAATGTAGTAAAATAAATGTAATTTTCAGTTGCACAAATGTGAAAAAATACCTACCTACCACCACCATAAATAAAGAAGGAAAAAAAAAAAGAACAGGCAGACAAGGACAGATACATGAAATACATTTTACGGATAGGTCAAAGGCAAAGAAAAACAAAGTCATTTTAGTCAAGTCAGGATCAGAGATGGGAAGAAGAATCCAAACAAAATAACCTAAGGTGTGACATAATATAAATTAGATCAGGATGTATATTCGAACAATAGTAATGTTATTCACCTCTCACTGTTCAATGCTACCCTTTGTTCAGGAAGGCAGAGATAACGCAAAACGGGTGCATGTGTGTTCCTTTCAATCTATCATGCAGTATAGTTCTTGCTACTTCGAGACACCTTTTGATTTCTGGTTTTATATTGACTGAGGACTCCATTGAATACAATGAACATCTACAGACAAAATATGATCATAAAAGCCCAGGCAAATTAATGCCAAAGAAGGGATCCTCCATTTTCTAATTATATCAATAATCATGACCCATTTCATTATGATTTTTATTGCTTTGATTTTTTCCCCCATCGTATTCCATTCAGGATTCAATTCATATATTTTGGTAGAAATACTTGAAGCTAAATCTACACGCAGGATTGAAAACAGCTATAGATTTCTTATTACTTATGATGATACAACCTGGAATCCAAGTCATTAAAGGAAACTTCACCCCACGTATTTTTCTCTATGATTGTCTTGAGAGTAGAATACTCTTTAATTTAATTTAATGTATAAATCATCAAATTTGGTGCTCTGGATGGCCTATTATAAAAAAAATCTAAAGCCGCAAATGTACCAAACTTCGGGCGTCGTCTGCTCTCACAGGATGCGGCCATCTTGCAGCGTTTCAATTGGTCCTCGCAAGGATTGTCACGTAGTAGGCAAAGAACAGCCCAAGCTAGCTAGCTACAAGGGAAATGCTTTTGTTTAAGCATAGACTTTCTTCTTTGGCAATTTCATGAGATATAATGAAAGAACAGTCGCAAGGTTCCCGGCATAAAAATATACAGTGCGATAGTTGCCTTAATAATCAAATTTTAGGTTTTGAGATTCACTATGGGCAGTCCTGAGAAGGACTGTTTTGTTGTAAAAGTAAAGGGAGAGAGAGAGAGAGAGAGAGAGAGAGAGAGAGAGAAGGAGAGAGAGAGACAGACAGACAGACAGACAGAGAGAGAGGTAAAACCTTTCTTGCTTTGTCCTGAGAAGGACTACAGTAAACTTTTTTTGAGAGAGCATTCTTTCTTGAATAGGTACATGTACCTAAAGAAAAATTTCCCTTCTGTCTTTCCTTGTACGACCCAACAGTCCTTCTAAGGACTGCACAAGGTGAAGCGCAAACATAACCAGTCAGTTCACACCACTATGCAAACACCTACCTTCAATAAACATTTTATCAAACGCATATCATCAAACTAAACGTTTGTTTTAATCATATAATAATCACATATTTATATAAATAATTATATTAAAGATAATGGCCCGTATTCTCGAAAGTGGCCTAAGTTAAGCCTGGCTTAACTTAGGCCACTGATTTATGGAAGGCCATTTTGTCAACCCCTACGTCCCGTATAAATTACTATATTTATGGAACAAAATAAAGAAACAAAATTGTTTTACGGAAATTAAAAGAGGGTGACATTTGGCTCTCCATAATTCGGTGGCCTAAATCTACACACTTAGGGGGCTTAAGTTAGGCGCCTTTCAAGAATACGGGCCACTATCAAGAACCTCCTAATCAACACTACTTTGTCAAGTGGAACCGCGCGGTGTGGCAATTAAGGCCAAAGGGGTGCGGACATTCGTGCACAAATAAGCTGTGCGCACGTGAGAATTTATATCCTGGCCCAGGATGTATATTATTTTTATTCATTTTATTTTATTTAATATTCTACTTAATAAAGATACAGAAATTTCATAGGACCTAAAAATTGCTGGTGCATGTCTCGCTATACGTATATCAACTTAAACAGGGGCGGCGCCAGGGTATTTTGATAGGAGGGGCAAGACGACCTAAAGATGACGTCATATTTTTTCTCCATTAAATAACAGGGGTAATATAGAGTTATATGTTTAAGACCTCTCTTTTTAATACTCCTCTTTCTTCTTTCTTCCCTTTTCTTCCCTTTTCTTCCTCCTTTTCTTCTTTTTTCTTCTTTTTTTTTCTTTTTTCACTACTTGAAAAATCATAGGGGGGCGGTCGCCCCCTCTGCCCCCCCCCTGTAGCGCCGCCCCTGAACTTAAAGCAAAGGAATCAGACGAAAGGTTTAAGGAGGCTTACCAAAACTGATCTTTTTTTTTTCGAAGTTAAGCTACACGTACATGGTAATGGCATATGCACCTCTTTTATTTAAATAAGTTATTTTATTGGCATTTTGATGATGAATTATATTTTATATTGCATTTTCACAATGCATTTTCATCTTTTATAGTGCTGCCACCTGCTCCAGCAGACGCTGAAGTTCAGAGAATATCAGAAACCAGCTACCAACTAACATGGAATAACAGTCCAGGGATGGCAGATGGGTACGTGATTTCTTACGCTACAACGACAGGGAATGGCATAACCGGTATAGACTTGCCTCCGGATAGGACATCAGAACAGATCACGAATCTCATGCAGAACATAGATTACAAGTTTCACCTGTACAGCCAGAGAAACGGGCTTAGAACACAGGCAGCTTTGACGACACTGCCTTCAGGTAAGCAATTATGATAGACATTAAAAGCAAATGTCTTCTACTGCCAAAACATATATACACATCGTCTTCGGCACCAAGCTTTATGCTAAACATACAATTAATTTATTTGATAGTTATTGAAAAAAAAACTTTGAAAAAAAATGTTTTGAAATGTTTTAAAAAAATTCCCTTCTCTCTGTCAAATCTGAATTTAGAATAAGATGTGTATTTTTTTTTCTTAACGATTTTTTTTGTTTAATTCCGTTGAGTCGATCATAAAAACTCAAATGATGCTTGAATTACAACAAAGTACCCTATTGTATCTAGGCATAAGGATGCCTTCAAACACATCGAACCAGTAGAGCCACGTGCATCTAGTCTTGACTGTTTTGAATAGTGTAGGTCTGTACTGCGCGTGGTTGTAAAAGTTCATTCATTCATTTCGTCTTTTCTCCAATACAGTACTTTCCGATATGGCATGTAACGCAAACCTCACTCTGCCATTTGAAGCTGGATCCGTTAGTGCGACAATTCCATTTCCTTCTGTTGGCTCGTCGTGGTCTTTAGTATCTTCAAACCTGCCTCCAGGAAATCAATTCTCGATAGGAGTAACAGTGGTTACCTTTATTTTTGTGGATTCAGCAGGCAACACTACATCTTGCTCATTAACTGTCAATGTTTTGCCAAGTAATATATATCTATGAAACTGATAACTTCTTTAAAAAGCATGTTTATTTGGCCGTGACTAGTTAATAATGGATATGTATTGTTAATTTTTTTTTTTCAAATGAAGAGACCTGGACCCTCCTTATAAAGTGTTACGATTGATTCGAATTGATCGCAACTTAAAATTAATCGCAACTGTGTACTTAAGAGATAGAAGTTGCGATCAGTAAATATCAAGTTGCGATCAATTTTAATCAATCGTAACTCTTTATAAGACGGGCCCCAGGTCAGTAAGACTGAAGGTAAAGATTAAAATAATTTTCAAACTTTTCATTCTAGAATGAATAAGTTGATATGGCTTGTGACAGTGCTCCAATAATATATTCGAAATTCCATCTTATTACAATATGAATTAGCGGGTTCAGACTTTTCTTGTTTGGTTGTCATGATGTTGAGCAGGGTATTGCTCACATACTGATCTGACCGTTGATAGTTCCTTCATTTCATTTTGCTATATCGTCAATATTGTCATATTTAATCTGTTCTCCCTATACAGAGCGTATAAAAAAGAACGCAACAAAATTTATTTTAAATTATGTGGAGATTGTGTTTGTTTATACCAAAAATGACAAGTAGCACACCGGGGTAGCACATTGAAGCCACAGATCTCTTCTTTCCAGTGATATCTCATTTATTCACCTACGGTCAGGGATGGCTGAATAAGCAATGTTTTGGCTAATGGGACAAAGCAAGGTTGGGACCAAGGTTTAATACTCTGCAATAATCAGGACATCGAATTATATTGGAAGAAATTAACTTGACAAAAACACATTAGTTAAAGTTGATAATTATACTCTTAAAAGGTTGGGTAAATTTAGTTGGGCAACTGATGGTTGGTTAAAAATGGCCCAACGTTGTGTAACACTTGCCCAAATCTCATAATGAATTAACCAATTTGTGTGAACAAACCAACATCAGTTGGGCAAATTTTAACCAATAGTTGTGTGGACAGTATGTTGCCCAGTGTTGGTTAAAAGTTAGGCATTTTTTGCCCAATTGTTTTAAGAGTGTACAACTTACCATTGTCTTTTGTAGCCTGTCTCATTAATCCAGAGATTAGTTAATAGTTCACCTGACTGCAGTGAGAACAAATCTGGGATATTCATTCTAAAGATTTCATAGGGGAGAGGGAGAAATTGAATAGGATTTAAACAGGCACTACTAACTAAAACTTGGTCCCAAACTGAATTTGACCCATTGTGCAAAAATATTGATTATTAAGCCATCCATGACCGTAAGGAGATCTTTCCTACAGAGGTGTTGAAAATTGGTAGCCGGTAGGATTTACTCCTTGTGAAGGCACAAGGAGTAACCCAGGGCAGAAGGCGAAAACGTTAACGGGGAAATCTACCCTGACAGTGCCTGATATTTGGTTGTAGTAAAAGTAGAAAAAAATATGAAAATCTCAAGTCTGAAACTTGCAAATATTATACCAGCCCTTTGTTTACGATCAGTTTTCCCTTCCAGCAAATACACATCTCGTTTCAATACAAGTTGTACAATAGATATCCAGCTCAATGAATTCTTGATCATCTGTAGGTTGTAATTTTATCATTTCACCAAATAGTAATGAGCGCTTGCCTTAGCCAGCCGTGTTTTTATGGGGGAACTTGTATCGACGAGACGAATGCCTACACATGTCTGTGCCCAACGGCCTACACCGGAACCAACTGTGAAATCGGTAAACAAAATCACACTTACTATTTACTCTCTTTCATTATCCTCCGACCAGGTCTTTCCTATATTAAATTGTAGATGAATATCCTTGAAATAAATTTTCAAATAAAATATCATTTAATACTTTCAGGTAGGCTATTTCTAAAAGTATAATCATATAGTGTGAGTCATAAAAGAACTTGAAACTTTTTAAATTACTGATTGTTTTAAGAGTGAATTGTAAATATTCAGATTATTTGACATTATCTTATAGAGTATTTACCTCAGCTTCTTTTGGTTCCATATTCATGGGATGGTATTACATGATTGGCTGCACAGAGGTCAAAACCCACTTGCACCAACTTCACACCAGGCATTAATTTTCAAGCAAGTAATTCATTGAATAACTAACTTAAGCCTAAGTCTCACTAGGCGTCATGGGCGCAAATCCAGGGGGGACAGGGGGAAATGTCCCCCCACCTTTTTGAAGATAGGCCAATGCCCCCCCCCCACCTTTTTGAATAACCCTTTTTTTTTTTTGCTTGTCAAAGAATTTTGGAGAAAAACTAGACCCAAAAAATGTGATAACCTTTTTTTTTTTTCATTTTGCTTGCTTGTCAGAGAATTTTGGAGGAAAACTAGACCCCCAAAATGTGATAACTTTTTTTTTTTTTTTTTTTTTTTTGGTTGTCAGAAAATTTTCAGACATTTCGGACAGGGTACAAAAGTTAAATCATGTGGTGTGCCCCCCCCCCCCCGAATTTCAAAATGGATTTGCACCACTGCTAGGCGTTCGACCAGTTGCAGATTTCCGACAACCACTGGTCAGTAGTTGGTTGTCAGAGATCGCAAAGAGGTTTTTGTCAGTCTTTAAAAGGTTTTTAGAGCCCTTTGGTCGGCTGGAGGTTTACGCTGCTGCATCGGAAACCTTTTGCCGACCAGACTGGTTGTGGGAAGGTTTACCTTGGTTTTCAAAGGTGGGTGACAGAGGCAGAATGGCAGAAGCCGAAAACGTTAAAGGGGAAATCTACCCTGACAATACCTGTAAAGTAGAAAAAAATATGAAAATCTCAATGTAATACCTAATTCTGAAACTTGCAAATATTATACCATTCCTTTGTTTACGATCAGTTTTCTCTTCCAGCAAATACACATCTCGTTTCAGTACAAGTTGTACAATAGATATCCAGCTCAATGAATTCTTGATCATCTGTAGGTTGTAATTTTATCATTTCACCAAATAGTAATGAGCGCGTGCCTTAGCCAGCCGTGTTTTTATGGGGGAACTTGTATCGACGAGACGAATGCCTACACATGTCTGTGCCCAACGGCCTACACCGGAACCAACTGTGAAATCGGTAAACAAAATCACACTTACTATTTACTTTCTTTCATTATCCTCCGACCAGGTCTTTCCTATATTAAATTGTAGATGAATATCCTTGAACTAAATTTTCAAATAAAATATCATTTGATACTTTCAGGTAGGCTATTTCTAAAAGTATAATCATATAGTGTGAGTCATAAAAGAACTTGAAACTTTTTGAATTACTGATTGTTTTAAGAGTGAATTGTAAATATTCAGATTATTTGACATTATCTTATAGAGTATTTACCTCAGCTTCTTTTGGGTCCATATTCATGGGATGGTATTACATGATTGGCTGCACAGAGGTCAAAACCCACTTGCACCAACTTCACACCAGGCATTAATTTTCAAGCAAGGAATTCATTGAATAACTAACTTAAGCCTAAGTCTCACTAGGCGCCATGGGCGCAAATCCAGGGGGGGGGGGCAGGGGGGCATGTCCCTCACCTTTTTGAAGATAGGCCAATGTCCCCCCACCCCCCCCCCCCCCACCTTTTTGAATAACCCTTTTTTTTTTTTGCTTGTCAAAGAATTTTGGAGAAAAACTAGACCCCAAAAATTTGATAACCTTTTTTTTTTATGTGGTGTGCCCCCCCCCCCGAATTTCAAAATGGATTTGCACCACTGCTAGGCGTTCGACCAGTTGCAGATTTCCGACAACCACTGGTCAGTAGTTGGTTGTCAGAGATCGCAAAGAGGTTTTTGTCAGTCTTTAAAAGGTTTTCAGAGCCCTTTGGTCGGCTGGAGGTTTACGCTGCTGCATCGGAAACCTTTTGCCGACCAGACTGGTTGTGGGAAGGTTTACCTTGGTTTTCAAAGGTGGGTGACAGAGGCAGAATGGCAGAAGCCGAAAACGTTAAAGGGGAAATCTACCCTGACAATACCTGTAAAGTAGAAAAAAATATGAAAATCTCAATGTAATACCTAAGTTTGAAACTTGCAAATATTATACCAGTCCTTTGTTTACAATCAGTTTTCCCTTCCAGCAAATACACATCTCGTTTCAATACAAGTTATACAATAGATATCCAGCTCAATGAATTCTTGATCATCTGTAAGTTGTAATTTTATCATTTCACCAAATAGTAATCATAGTAATGAGCGCGTGCCTTAGCCAGCCGTGTTTTTATGGGGGAACTTGTATCGACGAGACGAATGCCTACACATGTCTGTGCCCAACGGCCTACACCGGAATCAACTGTGCAATCGGTAAACAAAATCACTCTTACTATTTATTTTCTTTCATTATCCTCCGACCAGGTCTTTCCTATCTTAAATTGTAGACTGATATCCTTCAAATGAATTTTCAAACAAAATATTATTTAATGCTTTCAGGTAGGTTATTTCTAAACCAGACACGCAAATCACATCCCAAGCACAGAACCCTATTCCAACATAATATCTGGTACTCAGGACCCAAGCTGTGGAACGTTATCCCTGACACAATAAAATACTCCGCATCTCTCGCTAGCTTCCCAAGAAGGATGAAAAAATATTTAACTTCATCTTACAAATAATATGGTTTAAGACACTTCCCCACCCTCCGTTGTATCTATTCTCTCTATTCTTTCTTCTCTCTGCCTCTTCATGAATATTTCTCTTTTCCGTACAATTCTCATGTTGCACCTCCATTCTCCCCCTCTTTTTCCTTTTTCCCCTTCTTTTTCTTTTCTTTTTTTTTCCTCCCTTTTTTCCCCCTTCAATCAAGCTCAGCGGTCTCTTTCTTTTTTTTTTGTATGTAGTTATTTTCTTTTTATATATTTATTGTGTAATAATGTATTATGTACTAAGGGCACCCTCGCCCCAAGCTTTTGCTTTTAGAGGTGTGTCCTCCAACTATATATGTACCACATTAGTGAATATTTTGTCATATTTTTTTGGTCAAAATGCATGTACATTATTTTGCTCATTTATTACTTTGACATATTGAAAAGTTGGAAATAAATGTCTTTAAATTGAATTGAAAAAATTGAAAAAGCCTAATCATTTAGTGTGAGTCATACAAGAACTTAAAACTTTTCGAATTGCTGAGTGTTTTAAGAGTGAATAGTAAATATTCACATTATTTGACATTATCTTATAGAGTATTTACCTCAGCTTCTTTTGGTTCCATATTCATGGGATGGTATTTCATGACTGGCTGCACAGAGGTCAAAACCCACTAAAACCCACTAGCGCCAACTTCACACCAGGCATTAATTTTCAAGCAAGGAATTCATTGAATAACCAACTTAAGCCTAAGTCTCACTAGGCGTTCGACCGGTTGCAGATTTCCGACAACCACTGGTCAGTAGTTGGTTGTCAGAGTTCGCAAAGAGGTTTTTGTCAGTCTTTAAAAGGTTTTCAGAGCATTTTCGTCCGCTGGAGGTTTACGCTGCTGCATTGGAAACCTTTTTTGCCGACTAAAATGATTGTGGAGAGGTTTACATTGGTTTTTCAAAGGTGGGCGACAGTTCTCTGACTGATAGCAGACTGATCTTTAGAGCTTGTCGACCATCGGTGATGGAGTGGATCTGGGTTGAAATTGGGGTCGACGAATAATCCCCCCAAAATCAAAGACCAGTCGCCGATGAATTCTCGAACGTTCGCCGAACACCGTCGACCAACAACAACCAAAACCATCCAAAAGACTTTCATGACATCCACTCAAGGATGATTTTGATTGTATTGCCTTTTGAAAAGGCGTTTTGTTTATTAAAGAGATGACTGAATGTATGGGTGACACATTTCAATAGCCGATGCCTCAGTCTTTTGAAATGTATTGTTCATGTATTGTAATAAGCGGTGGCCTATTCATCGTCAACTGGTATCACCCCTCCTAGGCACAGGTGACGCCGCATACTTCATAATGATGGTGATAGTACTAATGATAATCAATATAATTTATGCATGTTTCCGCCAGTGATTCATACTCTTACCCTATATCGCCGCTTTATGAAACACCCTCCAGGGGGGTGTTTCATAAAGCTGTTCGTAAAGTTACGCATGACTTTACGAACGACTTGAATATGAAGTGCCAGATAGGATGCCCCAAGTTTTTCCTGATGTTTTAACAAAATGTGACTGTATTTCCCATAACCTCAATTAAATTATGGCAAAAAATATATTTTGCATTAAAAATGTTTGTTATAATAAGAATGTTAATCTACATTTGCACAGTTCAACTTTAGTTGATGCAGTTAAAAATGATTGAGCATCCCATTTGGCTTGTCATATTTAAGTCATTCGTAAAGTCATGCGTAACTTTACGAACAGCTTTATGAAACACCCCCCTGGTCACATTTGTTTTTGCATTCACTTTTTGTTAGATGTCACTCCGCATGGTGCGTTAAAGGCCTTATGAATAAGTCGCTGACGCAGTCTAGCGTCAGAAAAAAAGTTTGCAGTGGGCATCGTACAAAACGTGAATACAAGATGAACAGTACAAAACATTGCGTTGAATCATTGGTGCAAGGGCTAGTATACAAATAGGCCTATACACGGTCTTTCGATAATCTACTTGATATGTGGCCAAGGGGTCATCACAGATAACTCCTTGATGTGGCGTTGGTCGAAGCGTCGGCAGTCATCTGTTTCTCGAGGGGTTGGAACCCTGAAGGAAAAAGTATGTTGACTGTAGTCGCTGAGGCCATAGGCGCCGGAAGTGGGGGGGGGGGGGGGCAAAATGCATGTTCGCCCCCCCCAAAAAGCCCCCCCCCCCATAAAAAAATTTAAAAAACAGTAGTAAAGGAGTAAAATTGGAAGGGGAACCAAAAAGAAAATAAACAAAAATAAAACCTGAATTGAATCACATCGCAAATGTTATTCCATTCAAATAAAAGAAGAATATGAGCCCTTGAAAGGTGAGCCCCCTTGAATGTTTGCCCCCCCCCCCAATCCTAAACTGCTTCCGGCGCGCCTGGCTGAGGCCGACACCCATATATTAACTAGATTTTCGAATAAAGGATGTGTAGCCTCCTATATTTGTTTTATTTCCCTCATAAACAAATTTTAAAAACAATACCTTAATCTAGGTCTAACAAGTTAATATACCCTCGCTTGCCAAAAGTATTCAAACATAGAGACATGCATTACACAGGAGGAAATTTATGACATGTAATTAAGCGATGTTTTAATGAATTTCTAGTTAATGTTTTAAGATCTTATTATCAGGTATATTTCATTAACATGTCAAGAATTACTTTTCATGTTAAGTTCATCAAGTTTTAGCATTTTGTCGGGTATCCGTGCATTCTGATAATGGCGTGCATCCTCCTTGGCCATGTTGGCAGAGTCGCGTAGAGACCATGCAATCTTTCTGGGGTGCTGCCCCAGGCCAGGAAGGGAGAGCGGATCAAACCATAGGATCAAACCCTCCCTGGTGGTTGGTCGTTCCTTCGTGAGGGCTCTCTTGATGTCATCCCACCATGCCCTTCTCTATCGGGTTAGCATCTGGTGATTGTGCCGACCACTGCACCCTGTTGACGCCGTTTTCCCCATACCTGGGGAGCGTTTCATCAAGCATTTTGCCAGTGATTTTTACTGACAAATTTGCTCTCAGCCAATCAGATGCAAGGATTTCAGTAGCTTATAACACTTGTCGGAAAAAATATCCGACAAATCCTTTTATGAAACGCTCCCCAGAGCGCGCATAATAAGCCTACGCGTAGGCGGTCTTTGTTCAAAACATGGCTGATCGTGGAGCTCCCAATAGTTCCTTTTCACGTACATTCTCTATGGGAGGGAACTATTTGAAGCTCCATGAAATGACTGACCAATCAGAAGCGACCTCCAGTGTCGCGACTCTTTGTATGTATAGCTCTGCCCCATACCATTGGTCCATTTGGGCAGCTCTGTTGTCATCCTGGAAAATGAACGGGTATTGCGGGTCGCAAAAGATGTTACCAATCATGCCAATGGACGGAAGCAAGTGAGAGTCCAGAATCTCCCGATATCGCACGTTATCGATGTTCCCGGCCACGACAACAAGATTGCCGACTCCAAAGATGCTAAAACACAGACCGTGACTGAAACTTCATTTCTTTGAGTTTAGGTAAGGTTCCTTGGGTCGTATGAGGTGTTGGGTTCACGCCAGAATCTCACTCTTCCATCGTCGGAAGAAAGGCAGAACCTGCTCTCGTCGAAAAAGACTCAATGACACCAATTGTCCTCCACCGTCCAGTCCCTCGCTCTGGTGGCCCACCTGATGCGTCTCTGGCGATTGAAACGAGATTATGAGAATCTTCCTCCTCGAAATGCGGGCTTGAAGATTTTTGGAGTAAAGGCGTCTTTGTGTCATCCTCGTTGAGATTCTCCTACCAATCCTCTCGCGCAAGTCCCGGGGGGGGGGGGGGCACTCGACCCCCAAAATAGTAAGTAGGCCTATGTGCCGCAGGCAAGACAAAAAAAAAAGGGGGCTTCGGAACAAGCGTTTCATGAAAAGGATGGTCTTCGGAACTACTAACTTTTTGGAAAAAGGGGGTCTTTGGAACTGGATTACAATATAAATATGATGCTACGGAACTGGTTCCCACAAGCTCCCATTCATGCCATTAGCTATGTAATAAAAATACGCTGTGTGTCATGCAAGTCTATGGTGTGTGTATTCATATTAAGCGGGGCTAATTCGCATGCATGCGCTCAGCATGAATGAAAACTGAATTGGAACCGGATTGGAAGCAATGGGGAAAGCCGGAGAAATTAAGCACCTGGAATGAAACTCGTTTTCACCTTTTCACCAAAAATTATATTCTTCGAAACGGGCCGGTGCGGGCCAGAACGGCTGGAACGACGGAATGAAAAAAAAAATCGGTGCTTTAGAACGGTTTTCTCTCTTTTTTTTCTAAACAAGAAAAAAAATGGTATGCTTTGGAACGGAAATTTGAGTGTAAAAATGGGGGTCTTCTTTGCGGCACATACCCACCGCACACTATATACCGAGTGCTCCCCCCCCCCCCCCCGGCATTGGCCATGCGCGCGCTCAAAGAGAATATATGATTGGATCGGATTCCGCGTGAGCAAAAAGAATGTCAACACATTTTTCAGGAGCTTCTTTAGTTTAAAACTGCACAGTATCAGGCACATTGTTTTATTTTTCATTGATTTTTTACTTAGTCTGAACTTTAGGTACCGTATGCTCGATTATGTTTTCGCCCTCCTTGTCTCCCCCGAATCCGCAGCTGAACCATACTAAAGATGATATTCTGTTGCTGAAAATGTGTTTTGTTACATCATCACTTAAGACAACGTAATGATCGATGTTTTGTTACATCACTACGTTGTCTTAAGTGAAGGCTGTATAGGCCTACGTACATTATCCAATCAAATACCTCGATCATTATTACAGGTAAATTAAGTAAATATTGGGGCAGTTACGGTTTACATTAATGTTTGAAAAATAAAAGTGACGGTATCAAACAATGAATTTATTCATTTGCAGATAATTTTTGCAGGACAAAATCCCAGAACACAGTCTTTGGAAATAGCACCCTGGAACGGTCTACGGTTGGATCTGTAGTGAACTCAAGTGCGATATGTCCGTTCAATACTACACAGGGTAGATATAACGAATATATGAAATGTGCCAACGATAAAGAAAATGACAGGGGATAACATAGGATTTGGAATCTATTAGAGCTATGTTACTAATTTATTAAATCATGCATTCATTTTATAAATTGCAAGAAGTCATTGTAAATCATTCGTAATCTTAAAAGTGCTGTGAGAATCGCTTACTATATAGTGATTCAATGATTTTGAAAAGTGATAGTTTGACTCCAGCAATAATGGTACATTTTGTGAGGATGAAGGTTTGAAATCGTGCCCTCTTATTGAATCATGTCGAGAGGTTGAAGCGGGGGAAGGGGGGGGGGGGAGGGCTGAGGGTCTGTACCCTCCCCTCTGAATTCTGAAATTACCGATATTCGGGGATCCATTACCTCATGTTCGGCAGTGAGGTAGTTTATAATTTCCATATAATCATCTCGTATATTTTGATGACGAAATTACCTCTTCTTACTGTAACCGAGCATCAGAATTTTTGCTTACATGCTTCGGTCACTAACAAGATATGATAAAATGGGGAAAGCTGATGTTTGGAAAACAGACGTTTGCCCCCTTGGCGATGTTGTTCCCGTACGCATGTATTATGTTGACAAATGTATAGTTCATATTTATGCTAAGTCTAAGGAGACGGGGCACGACTCTCTATTTGACAGTTAAATTCATCTTTATCTTTCTTTATAAGCCGGATACCCTATATTAACTGGTGAATGTATCCAGGAAGAGTTCGATTTATTTTGGACTATTGCAGTAAACTGCGGAGATTTCCGTGGCGTAAGGGACCTTTTGGAAGAGATACTAGAGGTTTGTACTATTAAAGTAAAAATATATTTGTGTACACTTACTTCGTTACTAGCATAAAATAAAATGTCTAAATTGATATTTTCACCACATTCTATACAGGACTTGTTAAAACGGATTTAAACACACATGCATTCAATGAAGCAAAGCATATCCGAACCAAATTACGAAAACGTTTATGGATCCCTCATTCACAATTTCAAATTGAACTTTTAAGTCTTCAAATGGTTTTCAGAATCAACAAAACCCATGTTGTGTATTTTGTTTATGAACAGGAAGGCATTACGAATGACAATCTTCAAGAGAGTGTATACAGAACGGCAATTATCACCATGCATTCAGATGATTTCACATCGTATGAGGTGAACCTTGTAGCTGAAATCACGGATCGTGTTGTTCGGTTGAATTCAAATGATGATAATGTGAGCGTTCAGTTGTCTTTTATCATGCTCTCTAAATGTAAAAGAGTGAAAAGGCATTCAAAAGAGAGTGAAATTCCATTCTCAAAAGGAGTTAAATGAGGGACAACCCTTTTTTCGAGTGAAAAAGATTGGTCACTATTTCACTCAGGAAAGAGTGAAACACCACTCCTTTCTGAGTGAAATCATCAACTCAGTCTTAAGAGTATTAACCACTCTTTCTTCAAGAGTGGTGCCTGTAGTTTTGTTCACAACAAAGAAATGACAAAAAAATGTTAACAGTCATGACAGTATTAACATGTTTGACATATTAAATTTTTCGATAAAAAAATCCAAGGTGGCTCACTCAGCAACATGCTTGTCTCTTGTTGGACCCTGCAGTGCATGCAAAGCCCCTTTCACAATTGGTCTGCGACCGTTTGCGACCATTTGGTCGCACGACAGGCTGCAACAGACTTCAATCGCCATCGATCTCATCAGGTCGCAGAAAGGCATTCACAAATGCAACAGCGGTCGTAAAACAAAAGCGACTAGAAGAGACCGTTGCACGAGTAAGTCGCATTTGCTCGCATATGCTCGTGCGAGTGGTCTTGCGTTCACATGCGAGTGTTGCACGAGTGATTGCGAGTGGCTTGACGCCAATCACAATAGTCGCACGATCGATTGCATGGTCGTGCGAGTGGATGTGAGACCATGCGATCGCTCGTGCGATTGAATGAGACCTGTGCAAGTGGTCGTGAGAGTATTCGTGCGAGTGGCGTGGGGTATAAAACCCCCCTCGACAATTGCCGGTAGTCAGTTTCAAGTTGGCCTTCTTAATAGTCAAGATGCCAAAGAAGAAAGTTACAAAGAAGAGAAAGTTGTTAGAGGAGGGCCCTGTTGCAGAAGATCATCTCCATAGTCCCCCTATATATACCTCCGAGGAATAGTCGCATACAGTCTCATACAGTCGTGCAACGGTAGTACAACGTTGTAAGATGTGCTGCGATCGGTCGTGCAACAGTCTCATGGTCTTATCACAATCGCACCCATTCGCAAGACTGGTCGCTATAGGTCGCTAGCGAGTGTTGCACGACCTCCAGCCCACCCACTGCGACTATTGAGTCGTGCGAACTCTCGCATCTAATCGTCCAACGTTGTGCAACACTCATACGAGAATCGCACGACTGGTCGTACGACCTAATGCGAGTGAATCGATCGCATCTGGTCGTGTCTGGATTTTGAGCATGTTCAAAGTTCAGATGCGACCAGTCACGACCGCCTCAGGTTCGTGCGACCGCCTGCAACGAATGCGAGTGGTCGCAAGACACCAAGCGATCGGTCGTGCAACACCCCGAAAAATCTGTTGCAGGCGGTCGCAAAATGGTCGCAGACCAATTGTGAAAGGGGCTTAAATATCCTGATGATGTAGTCACCAAATCCAAATGTCACGCAGAAAGGCAGAAACCACAACATTCGCCATTTTGGGAAATAATCATGCCCCAATGTGTTACACGTACGTCCCTGATTCTCTTTGGTGGAATTCGATTTCGCGCCTCGATACGCGATCGGCTTCTTCACATTTTTTGCGGGATGCCGGCTTGTCATTGGTTGCCTTGCGTCACTCGTTGCTCACGAGTGAAAATAATTCAGTCTGCATAATATTGAGCGGAACGGGAGTGTTTTACTACTCCATTAGGAGTGAAAGTTAATTCACTCTTAGTGTAGAGTGACATATTCACTCCTTTACATTTAGAGAGTGCATTCACAGACAGGTGGAACATTTACAGTAGTACGTGATTTCAAACCGAATGAAATTCTACCACCGGCATAGGTGCAGAGACGCCTGTATTTTCTGTTTATCACCGCGCCCCATGTAATGTCTGCGTTCACCCTTGACCCAATAAGTATATTCTCAATTATGCCTTTGTACAACCAAATGGTCTACCTTTCTCGCCGGGGCGGTATCCGGAGTCTTTACTCCCTTGAGGTGATTCTATTCGATTTTTGTTTACCGTGCTCACCAATCTCAAACCATATTTTTTTTTGTAAGCAAATACATATTCCGGCTGACAAAAGGCGTCATTTCGATTGCGTCATTACCTACGTTATTGCCTAAAGGCCATGTTTTTATTAATTTTATCTTAATGATTTAGGATGTCACTGCGTATTAGTTACTGTTAAAATAGCTGGAATAGATTTAAAAAACAAGAAAACAATGACATATATTAATGTTCTTCGTTTTGCACTCAGCAGAGTAATTATAAAAACATATGATTATCGTTGCGATGTGATGGGATGAAGATGAAAAGCTCAAGTATGTGCTTGTTTAATACTTCTTTTCGAATATAAATATCACAACGGATCCTTCGCTGTATTCGCTATATTATTATTTAAAAACTAAAAAGATTTTGGGATCACATACTAGATGACATGAAGAGATCGACTCCAGATTACTCTTTGATTCCACAGGTAACCACATCCTCTGTTTATATTGTTAACAACATAATGAACACAGATGAGGAAGAATTATTTGCTGCCCAAGAACTTAATGAATCGCTGTCCCGACTAGTTCAAGACGTCGAGATTCAACTCGGTTATGTGGAAATAAACAGCACTACACCGTATGACGAGATGTTTGAAAATATTGCTGCTAAGGTAATAATTACAGTTTGTTTTTCTTCATGTCAATTTCTTTCTTTGATTTTCAAAGCATATTGTGAGACATGGATGATGCCCGTGATAAACAAATAAAAATATTTCATTAACCATAAACAGAGTCAGGGAGCCGAAACAGCCTCAGTAATCTATTGGATAAAACGAATGAAAAACAAGCCTTTTCAGGGGTCAAATTGTGGTCCGATTTTTCGGGATCCTTGGCGGGATCCTCGCCAGAAAATATTTACTGGGTACAACCTCTGCTCTACTCCCTCCTCTCCCATAACCCCTCCCCTCCCCTTTCTTTCTCCCCCTCGTTTTACACCTTTTGCTCCCCAAACTTCAGATGAATGGTTTGAGCTTCAGATATTATAAAGTTTTTTTTTATATGATTCAGACAGAAAATTTCATGTAGACCTTTACATATTATCATCTTAAAGATCTATTTTTAATTTCAGGTTCAAATCATCCCCAATAGAAATGTCTCCAATGGTATCGTGATAAGAATGTCTGGAAATGACATCACCGACTTTACTGAAACAAACACCACGGTTGCTGTGAGAGACTCGAGAACCATCATTCCATCTGAAGCAACTCTCGTACAGACTGTCATTCCTGCGGAGGCATTACATCTGCCAAATGAAGAAGGAACCACACCACTGGCAGAGTCTACCAGAATCATATTTATGGTCTTAACAACTGACGTCTTATATCCTTCTAAGTATATACAAAATGTCAACCAAAATAGTGACAGTTTCACCAGGGTTGTAAACACACCAGTGATGTCGGTGATTGTAGATGGACGGAAAATTGAAAGCTTGACGCAACGTATCAACTTGACCTTCTCCACGATTATGGTAAGATTCAATCCTTCAGTTTAACAACAAATATCAACGACATTAAAAGATAAAAGCATACCAGTACTATTCATTCAGTACAATATTATGAGAGGTTCTTATTTCAAGTTAGTGTGTTGTCTGGAACATGTAGTATTTGGTAACAATGATAGTCATATAGGCTAAATGTTTAGATATAACTCTCTCAATATGCCTGAAGAAAGATAAAACATAATGACAGCAATGCATGGTCTCTACTGGACAAGCAGTTGAACAGTCGGCCTAATGCTGCTGATATATTTATGTAGTCTTTATGTTCTCACATATGCCATAATGCTGCCTTCAAATAAAGGAGTGTATCAGCAGTCATTTTTGTTGCAAATTTGAGTGTTATTTACTAAAACAAAAATGCAAATAAGGTTCCTTTTATTATTCAGGCCGGTAGAGATGTAGACCAATGTGATTTGAATGATTTGAATGAATTCGCAGAGTTACTGTTTCCATCAAAACCGATTTGTTGGAGGTATTATTTTGTGAAAATATGTTTTAAAGTGCAATTATTTGCAAAAACTAGGCAAACTAGGCAGTATGTTTCCATAATTGTGTTATTTCTTTCAATATATATTCGGGATATTGACATATATGCGTTTGATAAATAAATAAACAAATAAATAAATATATATATATATATATATATATATATATATATATATATATATACATATATAAAATATAGGACGACCATTACGATCCCGTCTGTACTTTCTGGGACTCTGGAATCGGGAATTGGTCTACTCGGGGATGCGAATTAATCAGCGTTGGTCCAGACTCATCTTTCACACAGCCAACTGCTCCGATAGATGTAGAAGTCACTGAAACAAACAGTGTAACCTGCGCGTGTGATCATTTGACAAGCTTTGCAGTAATAGTGGTAAGTATTAAAACATGGGTTTCTTCGATTAATTACAATCCTACTTAAGTCCACTTTCTAATTTAATCTTACTTAAGTGTTTTAAACTTATCGTACACAGGGCAAAAAAACATTCGATTCGGGATGTGTTTTCTAAATATCAAATAAAAACTTGTAGACTTTACTTTGGACTGCATTCCAGCAGATAAACAAGTTTTGTTTCATTATTTCAAGTTTGAGAACTTTTATGCAGAACAGCATGACTGTACGAATGATATATATATATATATATATATATATATAGCGAGAGAGGTGTGGATGTGTGTACCAATCGGTTGAACCATGTTAAACCACCTTAAAAGTCAGGTAATTGTTTACTTTGCTTACTTTTGTTTTTATTGAGTTCCATTTTCGTTATTTCACTTACTCCTGCCGAGTATAACATCTTTTCAATTTCACTTACTCCTGTTGATTTATGTTGCCAGCTTTATAACAATTCTGTTCTGTTGTCTTTAGTTTTGTTTTGGCAAGTAACATCTTTTCAATTTCACTTATAATTATTCCTGTTGATTTATGTTGCCAGATTTATGATAGTTCTGTTCTGTTGTCTTTAGTTTTGTTAAGTTGCTTATTATTATTATTTGTTTCATTCTGTTTGATTTAGCAAATAAACTTGAAGAAGGCCAGGAGCCGAAAGCTTGCAAATACACCGAGTGACCTGCTTCATTCTGTACCATTATATTCTCTCTTCACATATATATATATATATATATATATATATATATTTTAAAAAATTTTATGTCACTGCCTTGCAACCTAAAAGATGACCATAGTATATACAGAGCGTCAAAATGAAAAGGACATCGTGTATGTTTTACCTATTGATGCTCAAAGTTTTTTAGATATGACATTGTAACATTTAGGATGTCAGTTTCAGAAATGTTCAGGTATGTGCATCGGAGGTATCGGAAATGCTCGGATCGATATTATACACGATAATAGGGTAATATGTGCAGATGACAAACTGTAAAAGTGCAAAGCATAAAGTGTCGAGATGTGATGTAAATTGGCCTAAATAATTCATAGCTTTTTTTTCTAGCGCTTTATACTTTGGAAAATTGAAGGTTAGGGGATTACATTTCTATGTAATCACCTAATGTAATTGGTCTAAGGGGCTGGAAAGACCTCACCGATAACGATAATCCCAACTATTTAACCCTTTCTAGACAATTGACCACATTTTGTGGTTTGAATCAATAACTTTTGATCTCTAAAAATGTACCAGATGCATGAGAAGAAAGAGCAAATATTTCTGCACACACTATATCCACTTTTGTTGCATGATCATATTGCGTTTGATGTCAGGAATTTTAAAAACGAAAATAAATTTTAAAGTCTTTCAATTGGCAACACATTATATGGTTCAAAATCATTATATTTTATCAAAATTGGCAATCTTTTCAGCATTTCAACAAAATTTATAACCATGAATATTCTTTTCAAAGAAATTACACCTTATTAGAACCATGTAGCACCAAAAGAAAAAAATATCATTGCTGTTAATTCGAAGAACAAAATGTAATCAATTTAGCCCTTAAATAATTCATGTCTTGAAAGGGTTAACATACATGAGCATCATGATTGTACTCACACGTACACACGACATAGGATGGTGTATCTTTGATTGAAAATTTCGTTACCGAAAGCGATATCAGTGAGGTTTGACCATCGATGTAGATGAAAACTAAAGAATTTTAAAAACGTCAATATAAGAGCCCCCCAAAATTATGGAGGAATTGAATTTAAAGTCATCTTTCCTTTCTGAAATTCTCAGGATATTTACTCGGACAGACCAGAAAACAAGGCGTTCCAGTTGCTTAGCATCATAGGGTGCGGAGTATCCATTGGCAGTCTCATCATCACTATTATAACCTACCTTAGTTTGATCAAGTAAGGATGATATGATTTCATTTTTTTGCTTAAACTTTGAAAAGTAAGGAAACTTAATCATGTTAATTGGAATTGAACCACCTAAAATAAACATAACAAAGGGGATGAGATGGAGATTTCCAAACAATTATCATTGATTTTCAGCCTGCAGCAATTTAGAAACGCTGTAACAGATCTATTCCAATGAATTCTCTGTCTTCTCCTAGGGCTGGAGAAAGGCCTACAGAAAACAGTTTGAAAGAAATAAACGTTACCGTATGTGTATTTTAAATCACATATCACATCCACGATATCTTTTAAAACTGGGCATATTTTTTAACGGAAGATTTAAGAATACCATCGATGGGTTAATACAATCTGCAATACTTCCAGTGTGGGAAATAAAACATTAATTGATTGAAATACTTAAGTATACGACCTTATTCTTCAACTATATTGATTACTAGTTTCACATTTACCGGCTTTGGAAACAGGTCCCATTTTCAGAGAGTGCAATAAATGTTTCGGAAGAGAAAGCCTATTTTCTCTGACCCTATCCTAACCCGATCTTTGACGAAATACTGCTAGGAGCAATTGTCTCCGGAGCAACTGTTCGATTATATTTTCATCTGCAGGAAAGTCCAAGTATATAGGGGCGGGAACACCCGACTCTACATCCTCTTATGTTTCTGCGTTACACTTCTTGGTCTCTACATCGCCTTCTTAACAATCATCGGATTCGATGCTGAGTTTCGCGTTGCCGAGTTAGAGATCATTCCCTGTAGCGTGATTGCTGCCCTCGCTCATTTCTTCGCGCTATCTTCATTGACTTGGATGGGAATCGAAGGCTTTCATATCTATATGACAACCATTCGAATTGTCAATAATTATGTACCGAGGTTTATGCTGAAGGCGACTTTAGTCGGTTGGGGTGAGGAATATATGACCTATCCTTTCAATATTGACGCTTTAAGCATGTTAAGGAAGAGCTGTATCGTTTTCTTTACAAAGCTGAGATGCTTATCCCGCCACTCTTAATGATAAATAATTGTTTATATGAACTGTCCAATTTATTTTTAAAAACTGCTTTATGTTGTGTATTGAAATTGAAAACAATACAAAAATAAGGATGGATAGTCATTATCACAGCAGACATAAATTTCTTACATTAATCATGAGAAACTTTACTAGATAACTTGTAATTATTTACTTCACGTACTTATAAAGTTATAGACATGATATAAAGGATCTTTACCAAAAAAATATATATTGATTTTCTTTGTACATTGTAACCTATTGGATCTTATGTCAAGTTGAGTTTCAACATTTGTTTTTCATAGTACTTTAACAAATCGGTATGTATTTCAGGTGTACCAGCTATTATTGTAGGAGTAACAGGTGGTCTCCTACGTCGAGAATATGCTTCACAAGACTTGTAAGTGTATACTTCAAAAGCCTTTTGCAATAAGATAACACAAGCATTGACTTTCTGACCCATTTGAAACCTAAATCATCGAAGGATGATACGACAGGCCTAATTCATATGAATAGATGGACTGACATGACATTTTCATTTCATTATTTTTTTTTTCTATAAAAACATTGTCTTCTTTGAAGCTATAGTATGGTTAGATTTATAACGAAACACGTGGTGAGCTGATTCTTTTTAAAATAAGGTATAAGATTTATAAGGTGTGGCTATTCAATTTAGTGTGACATTCTTAACACATGTAGCGTAGCGTGAGTCCTGGGGGGGGGGGTGTCTTCGTAGGTGAATGAAATGAGGAGTGGAGGAAGGTAGGTTGAATGATCTTATTCATAAGTTATTTTCTGTTCTCGCTTTCTCACTCTCCACACCATATTATAGATATGTATTTTGTGTGCCAGTTTTACCTCTGAATCGTTCTAGAAAATGAGTTTAACAATGACAAAATAAATGTACTATGGTACCCGTGATTAAGACATGTAGGTCACTCTCTCTCTCTCTCTCTCTCTCTCTCTCTCTCTCTCATTGTCTCCTACAGTTGTTACGTGCAGAAGTGGGCTTTGATTGGTGGATTCCTTGCACCAATGGGTGTTATCCTGCTCATCAACATCATCATCTTCATCCTCGCGATCTGTCGGCTTGGCCAGTCCGCTAGGCTCCCGGGACGCGTGTGGAAAGACCGTGAGACTGAGCGTAGAGCGTGTATTGAGAGAACCCAGACTGGTCTCTCATTCCTTGTCCTCATGGGCCTGACCTGGACCACTGGCTACTTGGTCCTTCTGCAGGAAGATGTGGCCGAGGTGCTTTTCATCATCTTCAACTCCTTGCAGGGAGTCTTTATCTTCGTACTCACTTGTGTAAGGAATGAAGCTGTGCGGAGAAGATGGAGGAAGCTTTGTTGTCGTGTTGTTCGGATTCGGAGACACAGAACACCGGATGTAATCCGGTCAAAGCATCACACGGCAGCGATAAATCAGGAACTCGGCAGTAGAGCTATATCTGTGTCACGTTAAAGATAAATATATTATAGTGGTCATGCAATTAGATTGGGAAATAGACAGTTCTAGAAACGAATATGTATGGTTGACTTTATAGTATATAATAACAATTGTGTATTGTGAGCAGTGGCGTAAATCCGTATCGAGGAGTGGGGGGGGGGGGCGGTTGAAATAATTTGCCAACGTGATCTTGTTTGACAAACACAAGGCACGTTTTGTCATTAAAGGTAACAGATAGTTTTGGGGGGCCCTCAAAAATTTTTGGTGAGATTTCTTTGATTTTACTTAATAAAAAGCAGGGTACTAACATAACTAAGATGCTGTGAAGTTTTTTCCTCCTCAAGTGAAATATTTACTGAATGAGAGGTGAAAAGTAATAAAAATCCCTGGCCCAAAAAAGAGGGGATGTAAATTCAAACAACGGCCACACACACTTCTCACATTAGGATTGCTGTGTGTATAGAATACGCTACACATAGTGCGAAGCGCTGGGTTTATTGTACGGGGAACCTTCGGGTGGATACGGTCTTAGCGTGAGGCAGTGAAAAGCCGTTACCAAGCGTTTCTTACAGATATTTACACTAAAATTTGTTCGAAATCGTGAATGTAATGTTAAATAATCTCGTACATGTGTCTTATGATAAAAGGAGAGTAGTATGTGACTATGTTAGATAAGTTTCTTGCCAGTATGATTTTTGCTACCGAGACTGTCTATGAGCTTTAAAAAAACACCCATAGGCATATACCCCTCCCATATCATTCACATTCAATCTAACACCCATCCACACCCCCCATACACACACACACCCCCTCTAATCAACGTCTACAAACATCTAATTTTCTTCATATATTTTTTCATTTCTTTCGTGAAAAGTGTGTGTGTGTGTGTGTGTGTGGGGGGGGGGGGGTGATTGTACAGGCCATTCCCCCCCCCTCCTCTAGTAAGGGGGGGGGATATATCCCCCCACCCCCCTCCCCGGATTTACGGCAGTGATTGTGAATGAGAAAGCTCACAAATTATTTTTCATCTTCACCAGAACTAAGCCTTCTCTTCAAAGAGTGTCATCAATTAAACTAGACGGATTCCCAGGTAGATTCCCTTGTCTTAAAAAGAGTTATATATAGATATTTTAAAGTATTAAATTCATGAAAATGTTGTATTTGGGATGATTTTCATCCATAGAAGAAACACCTGCAAAATTCCTCCCGACAAAGTGAACGGTCTGTAGAATTGGACATTGCATTTAGAAGATAACACTTTCAACGACTGTGAGAAAGAAAAGAACAATCACATTGACATTAATAGGGCTTACCAGCTTACAATAATTTGGCGCATGCAGTAACCTATAAGAAAAAAGGCTTTTTTTAATTGAAATGTGTAATTGCTTTATCGCCTAATAAAACAATTTTCTGCTGTAGCACAATTGTCTGATCACATGAACGTTAGCGTAGTAAAATTAAATTTCTTTCATATACCCAGAGATCAGTGAACACGAAATAATCGTTCATTTTGAGTGACCCATGTAGAGTTAGACAAAGAATGGTTACAAGAACACCATCCCCCTCCCTCCCCCCTCCCCTCTCATCCCCACCCTCCCCCCCCCCCCATCGCCTCCCATGGTAACTGTGTTCATTATTAGAGAATACCAAAGGAAAACAGTGATAAAGTATAAGGAGCCGCATTATTCTTATTCTTTTTATTTATTGTTTTCTCATTTTAAATTCATAGGTAGCCTGCCTGTATATGACTGGTATTTGGTATTTCATTAAGAAACTTCATTGACATTGACATCAATATTTTGTTTTACAATACAAAGCATTAGTATAAAGAGAAGTAACAATCATATGGAAATGATATGGAGACAAAGAGAGCAAATGTAGCAAATCATAATAAGACTACTGAGGTTTAACATGTGACAAATTATATAACATTATCAGATTGTATGATTTGATTGTAATGATTGTAATGATTGTAATGATTGTAATGATTGTAAAAAATGATAACCGATGTATAAGTTTTTAAAATATGAGCATATGATTACTCGTTAGTTTAGATAGGAAACAGCAACATTTTACCAAAGCGGCAGGTCTATTAGATCTATCTTGAAATTATATATATTAGTACGAATAGGGATAAAAATAAATTAGGAAACGAAATTGCAAACTTGTCTATGATCTATCTAAAAAACACAAGCAACCAAACTAAAAAAACAACAACTGCATAATGAAAAAGAACTGTATGATTACATTTCGAATGGATAATTTGACACGCATTGTCTAAATTGTCTCCATCTCATTATATTATACTCAGATTTTATACAGATTTTCCAAGTAAATGCCCATGTTATTGTAATGTTATTTTTATGCCTCCGCCCACCGAATTTGGTGCCGGAGGCATTGTGTTTTCGGGTTGTCCGCCCGAGAGGGGAATAAGGAAAAAAGATCGAGAAGGGCAAGAGAATTAGAGGGAGAGCGAAGAGGGAGAGAAGAAAGGGGTGATATATATATATATATATATATATATATATATATATATATATATATATATACATATATACATATATATATTTTATAGAGACATATATATATATATATATATATATATATATATATATATATATATTATATATATATATATATATAGAGAGAGAGAGAGAGAGAGAGAGAGAACAGAAAGAAAGAGAAGACGGTGATAAAGATATACAAAAGAAAAAATGGGGGGGGGGTTATCTCAAGGGAGAGGGATAAGAGAGAGCATGAGAGAGAGTGAGAGTGAGAGAAAAAGTGTACAATTGATAGAAAAGGAGACTGAACAAAGTGTAATGCAAAGATTAACATAAACGTGTTTCTAAAACACAGTCATGTCACAAACCACTAGGTTTGCTCAAATTAACCCTCAGAAGAACGACAGCAACGACAGATACCGACAGTCTTCGAGACCGATAATATCGGACTGGTTGAATCCTCAGAAAATTTACCAGTGGGTCCATCGGTCTCTTTCTCTGTAGCCTTCATGGACTACTGTAGGGATTTTGTCAATTTCGTCATGATGTGACCCTGTAAAACAAAACCATGCTTTAAACAGGATACATGACCCACATATAGAAAAGCGACTGGGGTGGTATTCTGAAAAATATTCTATCTAAGCCAGATGTACGGTATGTTAATTTGGGGTCCACTTGCTATTCATAAGGACCGCTATTCATACAAAACCGCTATTCACTTAACACGCGTTATGAATAGCGGTCCTTGTAAATAGTTATGAACAGTGGTCCTTATGAACGGAATTCCTTATGAATAGCAAGGTAATTTGTCTATGGTTTGCTCGCTATGTATAGAAGGACCGCCATTCATACAAAACCGCTATTCATTTAGTCACGCGTTACGGATAGCGGTCCTTATGAATAAGTGGTCCTTATGAATAGCGGTCATTATGACTAGCGGGGTTACCCTGTTAATTTGGTCATTAGAAAGGTAAATTATAATTACATTTTTTTTATATTTACCCTTCCACAGTGTTACTTTATCATTTATGACATTCATTTCACGAAAAGATCGATATACATGCACTATTCCATGACATTGTCATATAAATATTCAAGCAATAGAATATAAAAAAAATAATGTCGGTCGTATTGTAACACTGAAAAATATAATTTTATTCCAATTTCATTACAAACAAACAAACAAACAAAATAGAAAAAAACTTCAGAAATATTCAGAATGGTAAATTATGACGGGTTAATGACTGCACATAGAAGGGTGTTTACAAGATCGTTCATGAAGAAATCAACGAAAAGGCGCAATCTGTTATGACAAATTTAACCCATCCAAAACAGAATACCACCAGTCATACTGAATACCTCCACTGGTTATGGAAAAAAAAAACATTGATGAGAGAGAGAGAGCAACTGATATTATTATCACTGCGATATCATTAATCATGTCAATACAATGAATGAATCTGTTTACTCGTTTCAGTCATATACCATTATACATGTTTATTCCTTTTTTGTAAATGAGGTTCGATGAACCTTGCCCCGCCGGCTTTATGTCTATCACTCCATGAAATATGAATATGGAATTCATATTTTGACTTTGTGCATGTATATTTGTACATCACTGACATTGTTTGCCGAGTGCACTGGACTATTCGGGTTCTTGTTATGCCATTATGTGACGTAGTTTGAGTTTGAAGTGAACTTTAAAACCATTCCGTCTCGCTATATAGTATAGTAAAGGTCTGTCTGTCACTTATGCAAGGGACCCGCAAAGCGAATTCGTATAGCAATAATCACGAACAGTTTACCTTCTTCATATAACCATAGGACAGTCGTCTAACAAAGCCTAGCTTCGCTCTGACTAAATCATTTGAATGAAGCTTGACATACTTTGTGTTTAATGTTCTTCTGAGACTTCTATATCATGGAAGTATTTGACCAAGAAGTGTCTGGTGTCTGCTTGACTGGTTGGTTGATATTTGCTGCCACGGTGTTGTTGATACTGTAAGTATACATCATAATAGAAGAATAAACGATTATCAAATGTTATTGAACTAGCCTATATGTTGTGTCCACAAATCATGTTACCAATTTCAGTTGAGCACAAAAATGAATTAGAAATTACTATCCGCATTCAAAACCAATAATATTTCCAAAAGTCAGTTCACCCGTTTTCCTCTTACTCATCTTAAAGGGCAATCCTACCTTTGTGAAAAGCTGATTTGCGTGAAAGGAGAAAAATAAGAGAAACAGGGTGGTAAAAGTCTGAAAAAAATTGAATGAAGAATAAGAAACTTATGCATGGTTGAAAACATGAGATCACTACATCTATCTAACCCTAATCTCATTGGCAATTTGGTGAATCGATTGTGACGTATTGACGGTCAACTCTCCCATTTGTACGTCGTACACCAAAATATTATTAAATTCCGGTTTTCTCCTGAGCGCCCTTTCCCCTCGGGGCAACACTCAAAATATATTGTAGATAGAATATTGTTATTGGTCCTCCAAAAAGGAAAAATATCATACTGAGTTATACACTTGTAAAAAATGGCATTTTGGTCATTTTGTGTGTTGGAGCGAATAGGGAAGTTGACCGCCGCTACATCACATTGACCGTACCGATACGGACAATTTGAAATGCCTATGTGTATAGTGATTACAACTTTTATGAAATCACAACTTTTTTATAGCTTGTCCGATTTCGTTCAAACTTTCATCAATCTGCTTTCACGCAAAGCAAATTAGTAAAGAGGTTGGATTGCCCTTAACAGTTTAAGAACGAAAATTTTGGTAGTCGGACTGAACATTGCGTGTACATAAGCTTCTTCAACATGTTCAATATATGTTGTTATAAAACGGGTTCAAGAGTGTAGCCATCCTGATTGGTCAAATAACACCACGTGACCGTGCAAAAAAAGTACTAATGCACGGTGAGGGGACTAACGCACGGCTAATCTGGATCAAACAATATAAGATTGCAAGAAAACACTATGATTGAAGACAGGCGCGCCGGAAGCAGTTTGGGATTGGGGGGGGGGGGAGGGGCAAACATTCAAGGGGGCTCACCTTTCAAGGGCTCATGTCTTCTCACCCCTAAAAAACACACACGCTTTCCCACCCTCTCACAACAATACAGATCCTACTGCTAAACCAAAATTTTACTCAAAAATTCTCTGACAAGCATTTTTGGGGTGTATTTTTACTCGAAAATTCTCTGACAAGGAAAAAAAAAAAAAAAAAAAAAAAAAAAAAAAAAAAAAAAAAAAAAAAGGTTATCAGCATTTTGGGGGTGTATTTTTACTGGAGAATTATGCTCAAATTATGCTAAAGCGGTCAAAATTCTGCCAGAAAGCAGAATTCTGCCAACTCTGGCAACCTTGCGTCTAATACAAAACCTCCACTACGTTAAAGTTTAAAGTTTGAATGCTTTATCTGTCTTCAGTGATCTCCATTAATACGAAAAATGAATACAAAGGCTTACAATTACGTAATAAAGTAATCAAGCTTTTAATATACACACGATTTTTACTCCTTAACTACTGATTTTTTTTTTATTTGGGGGGGGGGGGGCTTTTTGGGGGGCGAAAATGCATTTTGCCCCCCACTTTTTCGTTTGACCGCCCCCCCCCCCCCCACTTCCGGCGCCTATGATTGTAGACCCGTTTTATAAAACTATTAATACATGGTTGTGAGTTCGTGCGGTAGTGCGATCTGGCAACACGCAGGTTTTTATCGTGGTGTCTAACACACTCGGCTACGCCTCGTGCGTTAATACACCACGATAAAAACCTTCGTGTTGCCGGATCGCACTAACGCACTCCCAACCATGTATTAATAGTATATTAAAACAGACACTTGCCCGGGTTTAAACAGATTTGCCAGGCTGAGATTCATTGACATCCATTAATGAATATATATGTGTGTGTGTGTGTGAATAGTATACACAGTATTGTGCCATTTATTTAGCCGAAAAAAAAGTCTGATATAGGTGGTTGAAATATAGAAGTATAGAAAGAAATATATATCTTGTAACGATTATTACATAATTACTGAATAACAAATAAGTTGATTTTACTTTGCTCAGATTTCTTCTATTAAAATCACCGATGAAATATACTGCATATAAAACAAATTCACCCTTTTCCTCAAACAACTCGGCAGATAGTTAAGGTTCTTTACAGTCTACTTCGCAATTCTTTTGAAATAGCTTTGCATTATAAGAAAGTTCGCAGCGGGAATATGGCACTGCGGTGACGGCAGTATTGTATTTTTATTGATCACAATAACAAAGAACCCAAGTCGTGACTTCATAGTTTGGTGATCATCATAACAATCCATCGAGGACTATCCCCACAGTTCAAACTAAGAAAATACATGTATTATAATGGGGGGCATTGATGTTTTGTAGAATATTATTCGTGTTCTTATAAGTATTTCATGAGTACTTCACTTCTCACGAGTCGAGTTTTAGAAGTCATAAAAACATAAATATGTGCTGGTCAGTGGGGACGTCTTGAAAAAGTATGGGAAATACACGACGGAAATGTTTAGAAATATACAAACAGATGGTTTGTTGACAGGATTGATTCAGTTATAATTGACATAGGAAAAACAGAATATAAGGAAATACCACAATTATGTGACTCCACAAACATGACAAATCCACTTTTAAATGTGGTTGAATTTGAAATTAGAACCAAGTAAACTTCTATTCTATGCATGAATATTGTTTCCAGTGAAGATGTGATTATACCTGCCTGCAATTTCAGTTATGTAATTTTCTTTATTATTATCTTCTTATTTCAATAGATACCTGACATGGAATTACACCTACTTTGTTCGAAGGGGGATACCCGGTCCTCTACCACTGCCTTTCATCGGGAACGTCCTGGACTTTAGAGAGGTATCATGTCATCGATAGTGTACAGTGGCGGATCCAGGGGTGTAGCTATGGGGGCACGGGGGGCACATCCACCACTGAAATAATGAGGAAAAAAAAGAAAAGAAAAGAAAAAGGGGTAGAAAAGAGAAAAGAGTAATACGCTCCCCCTAATCAATGGGCTTATTGATTTGCACTTCATCTATCGTGTGAGACAAATGCCCCTCACCCTTCCCCAATGATGCCGGTGCCCCATCAAAGTCTTAACCCACGCCACGCTACTTTGGGGGATCCAGGGGAATGGGGCGCATGCCTATGTATTTTCTTTGTTTTGTTGCGTTTTGTTTTTCTTTGGTTACACTGGGACCTACTACTAAAATGCTTTATTGTTCAAGGCCTCTTCTTACCATCTTGAAAAACTGCAACGTGCGCAGAATTCCTGCTTGGATCCACAGTAGAACATCTAAGTTTTCATCACCCCAGTTCTCAAAAGTCTTCACTGGCTACCAGTATGCAAAAGAATAGAATTCAAAATCTTAAAAAATGGATACTTACCAAGCCATAAAAAACCAGCATTTTCTTTCCTTCCTTGCAGGGTGTACAGTACGCCATGGATGGCTACATTGAGAAATATGGAAACTGTTGCGGGTAAGGAAGCAAAGATTAGACTATAATGTTGTCTAAATGAACTATTGTTATATTGTTGTGTTTTATATATATATATATATATATAAAAGTATATCGAATCTTTACATTTATTGAAATTGAAATTCAAGGACCGAGACACTTGTCATGCTTATGGGGACTTTAAACTCGTGTAGTTCTGGACTAGAAATACATTGTATTCAGATCGAGCAAAGACTGGACTGATCATTCTGATGATAACATAAAAGCTGTCTCTGACACAGTGGTTGTGCAATTTGTAGACTGTTCACGATTTTCAGTTCATCTTCTAAATAAAAACTCATTTTAAAAGTCACAGTTGCCAAACAACGGTCGTTTTTTTTTTTTTTTACATTATTTTACTTTACTGGGACTGGTTTTATATATATATATATATGCCGAAAATTTGAAAACTTTTCAGTCTCACGGAATCTTTTATTTACTTGTCTTCTACACCTCATCTAACTACGATTCCGAAGCAGAACTCTTATTTTTTGTTATTCTATATATATATATATATATATATATATATATATATATATATATATATATATATATATATATGTGTGTGTGTGTGTGTGTGTGAGTGTATATATATATATATATATATATATATATATATATATGTGTGTATATATATATATTTATTATAATTATGACCCTTTGCGTACTTGATTCATCTTTCTAAAAAAATCAGTTCATGTATGAATCGCTTGATATTTGTCTTTTCATTTCTACAGAATTTACCAATTCTTAACGCCAACGTTTCTTGTGTCTGACCCAGATATGATAAAACAAATAATGGTCAAACATTTTGATCGTTTTCACAATAGAATGGTAAGGACAATACTCTCATTTGTGTTTTTGAAATTCCTAGGAGTATGTTTTTTTTTAAATTCTGATCACGAATCTGTTTTCACATAAAAATCTGTTTTTCTTTGCGCAGGTTTATTATCAAAGTTCCTGTTTTGTCCACCAAGATTGTAAACTGCACGATAAGCTTTGCGAACACCAACAATACATCGGCCTACACATAGCCATATGCTAAATTTCTTTACTTTTAGGAGAAGGGGCAAAACAGTTCTAATATCATCCCAAAAGAGATCATCACAATCATTAGTTATCTCTAATACTTGTATACCACAGTGCCAGTATCAAGGTAATATTGTTTTGTAGGGACTTCCACCATGCCAAAATGTGGCCGTTAAATCATTTTTATATAAATTGAGCATGTACATGTACATGTATATCGTAATTACAACGAATTGTGCGAAATTCTTTTTTTTTTTTTAAGGAATTGAAATACATTTCTAAAAAGTACCTTATTTTGGCCGAATATGGTACTCTTATACATTGATTTCTCTATTATAATTACTCAAAAAGATAATTGGCAATATGTCTTGAAGCATTAAAGGTATTTTTCTCTCCCTCTTATAGTATCTTCCTGTAGATAGTCCGCTCATAAACAAAGCTTTGTTCATCAGCCGTGATGATCATTGGAGGAAGATTCGTCACACTCTTACTCCTGCATTCAGTGGAAGAAAGATGAAACTGGTTAGTAAATGTTTAAAGAGAAGACTGAGTTCTGGTAAAGATCCGAGAAAAAAAAATTGTGAGCTTTCTCATTCTTTTTTATGTCAGTTTGGAAGAAATTCATAGTAGATAATATTCCCTGAAAAGGACTGCTCTTCAACTGCCTGGAAGGTTTCGACCAAACTTTCATGCCACTTGTATAGTCCCATATACAAATTTCTTTGGGAAGTACATGTGACTTTCAGCAAGAAATAATAAATTTCTTATCATTTTGATGATGCCAAAATCTAACAATATATATACTTATTCGTATAAACTACATAATCAACCTTTCCAATTTGCTTCCAGGGGGGCGTTTCATCAAGTGTCTTGTCAGTGATTTTTACTGACAAATTTGCTCTCAGCCAATCAGATGCAAGGATTTCAGTAGCTTATAACAGTTGTCGGTAAAAATCACTGACAAAACACTTGATGAAACGCTCCCCTGGCAGCTTCTTTCACCATTATAATCGCACTATCGGAACTCAAGCTTATCTTTATATATCCATTAAGTAAAAAAATAGATATGAAAAAGGAAATATGAGTCTTGAAAAGTATCACCTTCCACCATTAAAATACTAAATGAAACAAAATATTGTAACAAAAATTTGACCACAATATTTTAGGCCTACCGTAATTTGAACATTTATGAAAGAAGGTACAGCTTTGGATTATCGACATTTTTTCCCAAACTAGCATGATTCAGAGTTGATTTTGAATCTTAATCTTTGCTCCTGAAAATTGTCAATATCCCGGGTTCATGACTGATTGATGGATTTATATATTTAACAACCAATAACTCAATGGGGCCAGATAATAGTACATGTGCTAGTCGAGCCTGACCCACAACAACAAAAATCTAAGTATTTCAGACATGAAGACAATAAAGTGAAGAATTTACTTGAGAAATATTTTAAAAATTTCTAAACATCACAAATCATATAAGGGTATGGTGTTTGGTTTTGCCATATTTTATCCTCATGAATGAGTATGTCTCTCTTCAACGCCATTATCGTCATGAATAAAAATCAACGACAGAGCATTTCGTATACCATTACTTTCGGTCTAATTTAGAATCACATAATATAGTTATTTTATTGACAAACAATGTTAGCTCATTCTTCGTCAGTTATTAATGAAAAAAAAATTGTTATCAAATCCTCTCATTTTCACTATGATATTCAGATGTCGGAGATGGTTATACAACCTGCAGGAAGACTCGTTCAGAATTTCAGATATGCATGCGCCAAAGATGGACAAGCAGTAGTCGAATGCAAAGAGTAAGTATGAAAATTCCATATTTGAATTTCCTCTCCATTTAATGATAAATTGTCATATTGTTTTCACTGAGCATTTAATTTTGTATTTTCTTCGTATATTGGGTGATAATTTACAACTGGATTTCATTTGAATAATTTTTTTTACCACTCGTATTTTACTTAAAAGTCGCATTTGGAAACCCAAGAGGAAAGTCATTAATTCTTTGTTTTCTGGTCTAAGTATGCGAGGATACCAACAATTATATTTAATACGCCCCTGTTTATCAATAATTTTATCTGGATATACCATTATAATTTTTAGCCAGAATTTCTATTCGCTATCTCCATTAACAAATCCTACTAACCTAGGAAGACGAAATGATACTGCTATCAGTTCAAATAATTTAGAATACAATTTTACGAAGTTTATTTTCTCTTCTCCTTTCAGATTGTTTGGTGCTTATATCATGGATACGATAGCATTATGTGCCTTTGGATTGAGCATTGATTCACAAGAGAACAAGAATGATCCATTCGTTCTCAATGCAAAGAGATTCTTCTCAAGTATGGACTTTACCTCACCAGCAATGATCCTTTCCATGCTCACCAGTAAGTATTGGCTGCTCCTGGGGCCCGTTGCACAAAACTTGCGTTCGAACGCAACTCAGGAAAATCAAACGCAACTTTATTTTCGGCCAATCAGAAGTGCGCATTAAGGACTTGCGTTTGATTTTTAAGAGTTGCGATTAAACGCAAGTTTTGTGCAACGGGCCCCAGATCCGATATCTGCTCTGGCGACAATTACTCCGTATTTTACTATGTCAAAGATACATTTGGCCCGTATGGTCGAAAGTGGCCTAAGTTAAGCCGGGCTTAACTTAGGCCACTGATTTATGGAAGGCCATTCATCAAACCTATAAATTAATATATTTATGTAACAAAATAAAGAAAATAAATTATTTTCTGGCATGAAATTGAGCATCAGAAATCAATTCTATCGTATCGGTTTGTGTGAATTTGCATTTCGTCCCAGAACTATTGTGATTTTCTAAGATTGAAAGAGAGTGACATTTCGCTCTACATAAATCTTCAAACTTTGGCGGGGACTTAAGTTAGACGCCTTTCGAGAATACAGGCCACTGGGTTTAAAGGTTGGTCATATTTGTCCGATAACGATAACAATAACGATAACGAGATATTTTTAGTTAAAGATATATACACCCTACTATATTGGTGAGTACGCATGAGTATGCTCGTGTCTGTTTATAGTAGGGTAGCTTTAGGGTGTACCTTTAATAAAATATCTCGTAACGAAATTATCGTTACCGGACAAATCTGACCAGCCCTTTATAGTTAGGGTTGTCACCGGGTTTTAGGTCAGGCTTGATTTATAATTGTGTTTGGTCAATGATTCCATTTAGAAATTCGGTTAGCAATTGTCGCCGGAGCATAAGCCGTATAACCTCTCTCATCTCAAATGGGAAAAAACTAAACGTAGCTTTTAACGGGATGATATTTGAACATGTAATGATTATTCAATGTAATATCAAACTGCAATCGCGGAGGAAAAATGAAGCATTTTGGTCAAGATCGAATATCTTGGAGAAAGATGATAGAGTCACTAAACCTTTTTTTTTTTTTTTTTTTCTTTTTTTTTTTTTTTTTTTGACGGATCCCTGATTGATAATGATGATTACATTTCTGGTCAGTCATCATCCTGGAAATGATGTACTTCTGTATCAAATATGTTATATTTTAAGCGTTGATTAAAACGAGTATCTTTGATCTCCCTCTTGACAGAGGTGTCGTGGTCGAATAGTTCAAACACTTGACTGAGAATGTGAAGATCGGTGGTTCGAGCTCCAACATGGCACTAATTTTCTTTGAGATGACGTTGTTCCACATGTTCCACTTTCACCCAGGGTTCGTAGTAGGATTTATTTCTTGAATGCATTGAGTGCTGATAACTGTTGCAGACGCTACAAGTCGGGTAAATGATTTTTAAACAAGGTAGGAGGCGCACAGACATGTTATAACCATAATGTGATATGCGCTATACAAGAACGGTGTATTATTTTCGCTATTTCAGGTATGATTCCCGGATCGGGACGCCTTCTGAATTGGTTGGGAGTGACAGTGTTTCCCGTTGATGTCCTTAAATTCTTTGAAGTCATCGTTGATAAAGCCGTTGATATGAGGAAGACTAACAAAGCAACAAAGGTTTGTCAGTTTATAGGCCAGGTGTACCGATATGAAGATAATTGATTGATAGAATGATTTATTGATGGATTCAGCAATTAATTGATAAATTGAACAATTTATTGATTTATCACAGGAATGGAAGGATTGATTGAATGAATGATTATACTATTGGATGATTCATTATTAATTTATTTAATAATTAATTAGTTAGTTGATTGCATGCTTGCTTTTTTTTCATTTACAGTATGTTTGCTTATCTATTTGCATTATTATATCAAATGCATTATTCTATGTGACAACTTTCGTATCGTATTATGACCTAAAGGTTTTTGTTCTGCTTGTAAATATGAGAAAATGCGAATACTCCTTGCCTTTTCAGAATGTTGACTTTCTTCAGCTGGTGATCGATTCTACCAAAGATAACGAAGACGATGACGATGATGATGACGAAAACCCAACGACTCATGGTGTATCGTCATCATCCCACGTAATCGATGCGAAGAGAAAGAGAGAGCCGCTTACTAGGCAAGAGCTCATGAGTCAGGTAAAAAGAAAGTATAAGCTAAATCGCTGAAACAGAAAGGGAACGGAGTGTTCTAAAGAAAAGGGAAATATCATTTGATTTTCATATAGGCCTACCAGTGACATCGATGAAACCGACACCAAACCGAACAAAAAAAAAAAAATTTCGAATGGCCAAGTGCGGTCGGTTTTGAGTCGGCTTGGGGATGTGACTGTCTTAAAGGGACGCTTAAAGTTCTGGGAAAGGCAAAAAATAATTTGTGACTTTTCTCATTCTTATTATGTTAGTTTGGAAGATTATTATATGAGATATGTCCCTTGAAAAGGATTGCTCTTCAAATGCCCTCCCATTCAAAATATGACAAAAAACAGCTGAAATGTTTCGGCCGAACATTTGTGTGTGGTGAGATATATGGTACATATTTATGTGTGCAGTGCATGTGAATCTCAGCAGAATTTAGTCAATTTCTTATCATTTGGGGATTCTAAAACCTTACAGCATACACCAATTCTTATGTGCTATATAATCAACATTTCCCAATTGCTTTGAGACTGTTTCTTTCACAATTCAATCTCATGACCAGAACTCAACTTCATCTTTAATCCAGTGACATTAACACAAAGATTTTGCTGTCATCTTAATACAGGCCCTTGCATTCTTTGTTGCTGGGTATGAGACAACTACCACAGCCCTGTGTTTCACAGCTTACCTTCTCGCAACAAACCCCGATCAACAGGATCGTCTCATTGCCGAGATCGACAGACTGGCGCCCACGGCAGAAGACATCACCTACGATAACCTCAAGAAGTTCACTTTATTAGAGAATTTCATCAACGAGTCACTTCGGTTGTACCCGCCTGGTGCTCTGTAAGCCATCATGGTTGTTTAATGTAATCAAAATCATTCTGGGGGGGGGGGGGCGTTTCATCAAGTGTCTTATCAGTGATTTTTACCGACAAATTTCCTCTCAGCCAATCAGATGCAAGGATTTCAGTAGCTTATAACAGTTATTTTAAATTGTCAGTGAAAGCAAGTTTCATGGAACGGGGCCCTGATATTCAATAGGAGTAAAACAATTACAGTTGCAATTTTTTGAAAAAAATTACCAATCAGATGAGATAACGAAGTGAGTTGCTTACTGAAATATTGTGCACGTTGCAAAAATAAATCTCTTTCATCCGATTATAATTGTTAATGAGGTACAGACAAATGATTTTACTTTTTTTCAAAATAATTTGATGCGACTGTTAACACATCATTTTATTTCAGGCCTTTTCAAAAAGCTTGCGTGAAAATATCATAGAAAAGGACACTTATCCGTAATCGTATTCGTCACTCTAAGTTCCTCATCCTTTTCTTTACCTTTCTTTGTCTATTCCTCTCTGCTCTTTCTGTATTTACATTTGTATTTGTGCATTCAGGCGTGCCCGACATGAGCTCATGCTTAAATGGATTCACGCCTTCTTCCTTGTTTTGAAGATTTCTTTAATAATGTTACTTGATATAGACTGCATTATTTGAAACTGTTGAAAAATATGAAGAAAAAAAAATCAATGGAAGAAAATAACTGTTACTTTGAAATTGAAATTGAAAAGTGAAATAAGTCCATTGTTTTACAACTTTTATAAAGAGGGATTGATTTCTCTATTTCCATAGTATTGATCGAATGTGTAACCACACAACAACGATAAATGGTCATCTGTTTCGAGCTGGTGATGCCATCAGCTTCCCGATATGGAGCATTCACAGGAATCCCAAACACTGGCCTAATCCAGAAAAGTTTGATCCAGACAGGTAATCATGATCGTTTTGTGGGTGTTCTTGCCACGTTCAAAAGATGATCCCTTAAAACGTACCTCTTCTCTCAGGAATCTAATGAATATGATTTACTTCTTTCTGGAGTATAAGCGCTCTGGTACCTTTTGTTTTTAGCTACTCTAATATTCTATATTAATATTTGTATTATTAATTTATAATAATGATAATAATTATTATTGTTATCATTATTATCATTATTATTATCATTATTATTATTGTTATTATTATTATTATTATTATTATTATTATTATTATTATCATCATCATCATCATCATCATTATTTATTATTACCATTATTATTATTATTATTATTATTACTATTATTATCACCAATAATATTATGGATGTTATAAAGAGCCTATTGCACGCCTGATGAATGTCATGCTACCGACTCCTTCCAGAAAACAACAAATAATGAGTGCATAATTATAGTAATTTAAGTGCTGCAGAAGAATATAACATTTGCCAGTCAAAAGAGGTGTTGCAGATGATATTATTATAAAAATGTATCTGATCTCTGGTACTCCTCCTTTTCGGCTACTGATGTATACTATTCCCTCAGCTTCGATTAATCATACTGTTATCTTGCGGGTTTTTTTTTTTTTTTTTTTTTTTTTTACGAACGCATGTGTGTTTAAAACATAACTTTCTTTCCTTTGTGGAAGAACAGTTTATTCATTGAGACATGTTTAGATTATTAAATTTGTGAGAAGTATATTATTGACAGCATGTCAATTGAATGTTTGAGGGAATTATAATTCTGTGTTTGTCAGATTCAACAAGGAGAGCCTAGCTGATCGTCCCCCTCTGGCCTGGATCCCATTCGGTGGTGGTCCTCGGTTCTGCATCGGGTTAAGGTTTGCTATGATGGAGGTCAGAACAGCAGTGGTGATGATTCTACAGCATTTTCGTCTTGAAGTGGCTCCAGAGACAGAGGTAGCGTATGAAAACTATTATAAGAATCAGCGCCCTGCTTCCTTTAACTATCAGCGAGTAGTGACTGATTTTACTTCTTAAAATGAAGTATATTAAATACTCACGCCAATTGGAAGAGAAACATATAACTTTGTAAATGACGCTTAATGCTTTAATATAAAGAAAAGAGAAAATCTGTTGGTAGAAGAGTATAACAATATTGTACTAAGCTCAGCAAAATAAATCTGGTGTGTAGCAATTGCTACCAAGTGCCAGGGCCAAGGTTAGTTTGTATTAGTACCCTGCAGGCTATTCCCATTGTGATCTTGTATATATATGTCGTCTGTTGCTTCAAAGTACCGATTTACTCGTGAAGTTTGTATTCTATCACCCAAGTTCACGACTATGATTATGATTCCTACGGAGATTCTGATATTAAAGATATCTGACGTGATGCCATCAGAGAACTACACCTCTTCCCAATCTCTACCCAATCAGCACAAAACAAAGATAGATAAATAGATGAATAGACCGATAGATAGAAAGATAGATAGATAGATAGAGATAGAGATAATAATCTATAAAAATAAACATTTTCAAAATTTCTCATTTTCCCTTGACCAGATTCCACCTGTACTTGGTAAGATGGGCTTCATCAACCCTCCTAATGGTGTCACCCTTCGAGTGGTGGAAAGAAACAAATAGATAACTTCAGAAAATCGCCCACCTTCCCACCCGACTCTGACTGGAATTTGAAATAAATTGCAAACTGATAAAGAATTTGAAAAATGTATATTTTATTCAACTGAGTTTCCGAATGATCATAATTATATCAATATATCAATATCGAATTGCATATTATTTTTAGTCGTTCCGGTGGGGAAAATGTAAAATCATGCAGCTATCAGTCACCAGTTGGTAGCCAGTCGATCGATTGATAACAGGTGACATCACCACTATTCCAAATCTTACTACTAATCCTTTCCTTCTACTCAAAGTCCCACTCCTTTAAAGGGCAATCCAACCTTGGTAATGAGATGATTTGTGTGAAAGCAGAAAAATAAGAAAAACTGGATGGTGAAAGTTTGAAAGAAATCGGATAAGGAATAAGAAAGTTATGGATGTTTAAAAAATGAGATCACTACATCTATGTGAATCTTAATTTGGCAATTTGGTGATTCGATTTTGACATTTTTGTGGACAACTCTACCATTGTTGTACATAAAAAATATCATTAATTTGCGGTTTTCTTCGAGGCGCTTTTACCCTTGGGGCAGTACTCAAAATAGATGGGACATAGCATATTGTTATAGGTCCTCATGAAAGAAAAAGATCCTACTGAGTAATATATTTTGAAAAAAGTGACATTTTAGTCATTTTGTGTGTTAGAGCGAATGGGGGAGTTGTCCATAGCTACATCACAGTGACATTACCTATTCGGCCAATTTGAAATTCCCATATGTATAGTGATAACAACTTTCAAAAATTCATAACTCTCTTATTGCTTGTCCGATTTCGTTTAAACTTTCACCAATCTGCTTCTCTGAGTTTTCCTCTTTCTTTCAAAGCAACTTGCTATTAAGGTTGGAATTCCCTTTAACTTCGATATTATCATTCATATGAAAATTTGAAAAGGAATTTGCTTCTTTTGTAACGTCCTTGAGCCAACGAAGATGGCAAGCGTATGTACTCTTATACTACATTGTATTATAACATGTATCATATTCTGCAAGTAAAGATAGATCAAATGAAGCCGAAAAAGGTTGTAGTTTCCTTTAACATGTTTACAATATAAGTTTCAAAACATTTTCATCTTATCGCAGAGGATTACAGGCATGTTTCTCAATCATTGATGTTCATGATGTTGGAGCTATTATGTTAGCATTTAACACGTATAGGGTGCACGATTGTGCATGTACAGTATAAACCAGCATAACCAAGGGGACGGTGCGAAAACTTCTATTAAGAAGTTTTTGTAAACTTGCTGGCGATCCGAAACTCCATTTTCACTATAAAATGAGCTACCAACAACCGTACATGGCTTACCATGAATTATTTGTTCAGTATTGTATTCACCCGTTGATATAGAGTCTTTTATGCATCATTTCTTGGTATTATTGTATTAAGTTTTGTCATCGAAATGCATTTGAATTAATATAGAAACAATAATTATGGAAATCTACACAGATTTATGAGCACAAATTTTTGAATAAACTGTGTCAGTTAAAACCGACTTCTATTTCTTAAGGAACTTGCTATCAGACAAGAAACAAACTTTCCGTATGAAATCGAGTAATAGACGTTATTTTTCGTATATACCAGCTGATATTCTAAAAGATTTATCTTGTAACCATGATCTGCCTTTTCAAAAATAAAATTTCTCAAGATGTCAACAAAATGAATCATATTTCTGGTTTGCAAGGTTCTTTTCATTACAATAGTTGTATCTTTCTTTTAGTTGCCGGTGTGGTTGGATATGCAGTGTTTAATGAACAATGGAAATAACGTTCATCAGATCGAGAAAAAGAAAGAAGCATTGTCAACATGGTCAACGGTAAATTTTCATACTTTTTTGTGGTTTGCGGAAAAAATGTTTAATGCTAATCGTTTGGACCATCAGGATTTACAATTATTAAAACAAACACCAGGCAACATATTTCCTTATATTTATGTATTCAGGCGTACCCGCTACAAGCATCTGGCTTATTGGGACTGCGCACTTCTTCCCTGTAACTTTGCAAGTTCTTGATTGTACTGATATTAATTTATATGCATGTAAATTGTACTATTTGAACAGATGTTGAATGTTGTCAAAATCAATGGAAGAAAATAAATGTTAATTTGAATGGTGAATAGAATTTGTTTCACAGTATGGAACTTTGTAGGTAACTTGAGCGTTTACATCCAGGGGCCCGTTGCACAAAACTTGCGTTTAATCGCAACTCCTAAAAATCAAACGCAAGTCCTTAATGCGCACTTCTGATTGGCTGAAAATAAAGTTGCGTTTGATTTTCCTGAGTTGCGTTCAAACGCAAGTTTTGTGCAACGGGCCCCAGGAGATTTAACGAGACGTAGTCAGAAAACAAAATGATAGGCTGCAAAAGAGACAAAGTATCCGTTCGTGAACTAGGCGATAATCTTTTTCCCCCCTAGAACTTGCGTAATATAAATGTCTTTAGCTGTTCTGATAGGTTTCTGCACGAAGGTTACTGCAAAAAGGATCAAAAAGTACATTTTAGAGATCGGGTGCGAGACATACACATAGACAGAGACAGTGGAGGGACTGAGAGAGAGAAATAGAAAGGGAGGTGGGGGGGGGGGGAGCACGACCAGGAATAACACTGATGTTTACTAATTGGGTTACATTATCATGTAGGCCTATTATGCTACGATTCTACTTTGCTCATTCAACCTATATACTTCAGTCAACATAGCAGGAATTTATGGTAATGTCACATAACCTACAGCCAGATATTATTATTCAATAATGAAAATAGTAAAAACACGAAGTTCCAAATGTTAATCATTAACCAGAGCCAGACGACCTGTGTATATTTACACTACGCACTGCGAAGACGTGTGATGTGCAGTGCTCGGTACGAACTCGAATAACCATCAGATAACGATACTACTTCGCGGGCATTTCGTACCCTATGAGTCATTGGTTTAGATTTAGAGTATACAAAAGCGTTATAAATCGTAAAACGGTATATTTCCGCCATGGAACTTATGTCGAGGATTTCTTACTATTTATCAAAAGGTATGTATGTAGAATAATCATGATTTATGAAACTATTGTAATCATTTTAGGTAGCCGCTAGTCATACTTGAATATTCTCGTTTGCTTATGTTGAAATAACACGATTCGTTATTGATATATACCATGACAAGCATGATTAGTTTGGGGTCTAGAAATATATGTTTATATATGCTCATCCCGGCGTATACTTGAGACGTTATTATGTATTCCTATCATTTTTTTTTTTTTTGGATTTCAGTTTTTAGAATACCAATCTTGACTCCTTTCAGTTCGTTAGAAGGACTGATGCAATTCTTGTGCAAGCGTATTTGCATGATTACTTAGCAAGCTTGTGAATTTATCTGCAGTATAATTGACGATCTGGATGGGCCTTAAATGACAGGTACATGTAGCCTGCCTGCTTACAAAATACGATAATACATACTACTGTTAAAATGGTAGAAGCGAAGGCATTCTAATTCCCAGTCGTGGAGAAAATCTTAGCTTGGTTTATATCTTTTACGATGATACCCAAATTTATTTTCCTCATCGTGTCATCTACATGAGATTCCATTTAAACAATATTTCCATGGCTCACACAATAATATGTGATTTACAACTACGAGGTCATTTCCAAGTAGTCATTAAAATATATAAAGTTTTACCTTCATTAAATGTAAAACCAAAATTCTGTTTGTCATTTTCTTCTTCATTTGCTTTATGGTTGTGGTTATAGTCTATTCAGATTTTAAAACATCATACACATCAAACACATCAGTGGCGTATTTAGGCAAAAAAAATCTGAAATTGCGCCCCCGCCCAACTGTAGGCCTACAAGCGAGGGCTCTAGATTTTATTTTTTTTCTTACAATTGAACTCTAAAAAACAAACGTATTCTCTTTTCGAGCGATACAATTTCGAATGTTGAACATTAATGAATGCTTTTCTGTAAAGTCACTTCTTCCTAAAATGGGGCCCAATATTAACGAAAACTCAGGGGAAATATAATCGAGGAATTTAGCAAGGCAACCAAAAGTTAAGATTTCTTCCAACTGTTGAACCTTTGAAAATTCTACTTTATACTCTTTATGCTCTAAAAAATTTCGTAAAAAATCGAAAAAACGCCATTTAAGGGGCAAAGATTGCAAGGAGTTAGTTCAGCATATTTGCAGAAAAAATAACAAAAAACCAACATAAGGACCATGATGTAAAGAGTTTTTGTTAAATTTACCTTAGCCCGTATAGATATGTTTTAATAATAAATGCATAAATAAATCTTCTTTACAGTTTGACGTTTAGAAACCAGTGATCAAGAAAGGAGTGACATTAAGATGACTCGTAACAAGGTATTCGTTAGAGTGTGTCTAGTCCTGTCAGGGATGGTTGCTACTTATGTCATCTTATCTGAGATTCATCTCACTAGAGAATGTCACCGATTCTGTACAAGGTAGGACTCAGAATAGTTTGTAAATATTGAATATTAATGAAAATAGAATCGAACTGCATTGCATTCAAAATTATTTTACATAATAATAATAGCTACATTTATATCGCGCACGTATCCATTCCAGGGGATGCTCAAGGCGCCTACAATTAAAATACTACTATTACCCTGGCTTTAGCCCAGCCGCCTTAAGGCGCTGAAAGCATTCAAGGAATAAATTATTACTAGGTACCCATTTACTACACTTGGGTGGAGAGTGACAAATGAAAGTACTTTAGTGTTCATTACTTTGTTTTGTTTTGTTTCTTGCAATATGTGTATTCAATTTATATACTGCAAAATTATTTTCCATTAAAAAAATACTAGTATTTGTATTTATGATATATGTATCTGGGTATTATTTGTACATTTTTTGCATTACTAAGGACCCCATATAGGAACAGTAGTATTTTGCTAATACCGCTAAAATGGGCTATCTGACGTGTTTCTATCTAAAGTAATCGTAAAATTATGATTCATTGTATTTGACTGATACGGACAGAAAAAAAAAACACCTGACAAAATTATCTAACATCGGTTGAGTCATGTAATTAACTAGAAGATATCTATCATGTCTATAGGGTTTATCAAGGATTATTGCACTAATAGTTTGAAAACAGGAAAGAAATGGCAGCTTCATAATGAAGCTCATAATTACCATGAGTGGAAATCGAATGAATAACAAATTATGAGCGATGACACTTATCATTATCATTGCCATAATACTTTAAATAGCATTTTCACTTAGAAAAAAGAGGATAATTTTTTTTTAATTCGGCACAATGATAGTCAGTTTCGAAACATAATTACAAAAACCGGCGTTCGGTAACTTAAATCTTAAGAATTTTTTTTTTTTTAAATCTCATTATAAAATCTTCTTATAAAAATTCAACAGTGACGACAGCCCAGTATGTTACCTTCGACGAACAGCCGTACTCGTCTATGACCAGAACGTTGGTGCTCACGAGATGAGCTTCTCCCAGAACACTCATCCACGCATCAACCTCGCCAACTACGCCACGGAGGTCGCCTCGGGACGTTACTTCGACATCAACTGCCCCGTCGATCACTACTGGCCTCGGGTTTCTACCCTCGACCGCCGCAACAGCTGCGCGGTCGTCGGTAACAGCGGGATACTGACTGGCTCCAAATGCGGGAAGGTGATCGACAAACACGATTACATCATACGCGCCAACCTCGCCCCGATCGAAGGGTATACCGAAGATGTTGGTGAACGTTCGCATCTTACCATACTGAACTTCGAGACACTTTTCTACTTGCATAAGAACCTCACACAGATGACTCCAGATTCTTATTGGCATCACGAGTATGTAGACAGGGTGAGGTACCTGAATGACTCGATTCTTTGGTACTCCAAGTCAACTGTTCAAAGGAATAGTAGCTTCCATCTAAAGGATGTCGTTCATGTTCTCAAGGATTACTACCATCTACCAATTCAACTCGCATACAGCTGGAGACCAGTGTCGATTGAAAAGTAAGTAATCACTTACTTACTATGTGTGTTTGATAAAATTGCACTATCAGTATCATCAGAAAAAAAAAACCCAACAAGAGCTTACAAAGCCATTTTGTCTAAAGTTGGAGCCATTAGTATTAGTATAAATATTTTCTAAATTGCAATTCTACATAAAGCTACATGCAGGCGCGCCGGAAGCAATTCTGGATTGGGGGGGGGGGGGCAAACAACCCAGGGGGCTCACTATTTTGGAGGGGGAGGGGGCTCATGTCAAAAATTTTCGGAGGTGACCAGAGGTGTACGCAGAATTTTTTTGAGGGGGGGACAAGACGCGTAAAAATTTTCGAAGAAACTCGAAAGCGAGATAGCGAAGCAACAGAGCTGGTTACGAGCACTGACGTAAATCACACATATAATCTTTTATTTTGCGAGCGAGCGAAGCGAGCGAGCGAAAAATAACCACTTTTCTAAGTTATATACAATATTTTCATTCCAACTCCTCTTCTTTTTCTTCTTCTTCTTCTTCCTCTCCCTTTTTTTTTTTTTTTTTTGGGGGGGGGCTTTTTTGGGGGGCGAAAATGCATTTTGCCCCCCCCCCCACTTTTTCGTTTGGGGGGCGACTGGCCCCCCCCCCCCTGCCCCCCCGCTTCCGGCGCCTATGGCTACATGTATACATTTGAACAATGTAAGAGAATTTCCATCAAACCCTAATTTATCTATAAAACTAACCTCTTAACATTTAAAAACCCCCATGACAGAGATCAGTTTGTTGATGGTTTCCCTTGCCTATAAGTCTATTTCGAACGAAACCATCTCACAAAAGTGTCTTGTCATTATGTTATCATTTTGTTCTCTCAATCTCATTTAAGTAAGCATTTTCTCTCTTGAATGCAGGTTTCACGGACTGAGACATTACGCAACAACCGGCTTCAATGCATTCATCATAGCAAGGACCTTCTGCGATCACGTGACCCTGTATGGATTCTATCCTTCCAACATGGCGGAGAACGGTTACCATGTCAACCATCACTACTATGAAGATATGGAATTTGAATACCAAGGCAGTATCCATAATTTCAAGCAGGAGTTTAACAAGCTCAAAGAATTCGAAGAGAAAGGTGAGGTTACCATAGTAACGGACGTCTGCCCTGGAGGAAGGAGGAAGAAAGTGATTGACAATATCAAGGTGGAGGCCATGTTGGATACGAAGTTTGCTTTTAACTTGAATAATGACAGGCTGAAGGAAATCTTTGATATTACGGAAGATGATGAGCGAGAGAGAAACGAGAAAGCGAGAACGGTTCTAGAACACGCTGTCGAGGATGCTGGGGAACAAAAAATAAATTTAGGAGACATTTTTGAGAATGTTAGAGACGAATCCCAAATGCTTGCTATTGATGACAACGCTGGTGAAAGTAATCCGGAAAATGAGGATCGTCATTACAAAAGCACATATGTTTTAGGAGATATTCCACAAGGTTTTGAATATCAAGGAAACTATAAAAGTATTGATCGGTGGAAATGAAGATACACATTATGGACAGGAAAATGACACTAGTAGTGACACCACTATTATACCGCTATACTACTTTGAAGAGGGGGGGGGGGGGGGGGGGTGAGGGGCGTGGGTACCGGACCAAGACTTGCCGGCAGGTCAGCCGAATTTTTTTTCAAGGAGGAAAACAATGGTCTTAAAATTATGATATTTTGATTTTTGATTTTTGCCGCCGATACAGATACGGGTTGTAGGAAAGCAGTCATCCAAACGTCATCTAGCCATTACATGAGTTATTAAAAGTGATTATGTAATTTGATTTTGAGACTTGAAATCACTGGCGGCTAGATAAGTAATATCAAGTTAAAACAGCCAAATCGTTGTTACATTTAAAAAGGTATCAGTGTATTTCGTTGTACACTTTACAATGAAATTCTTTGCAAATACATGTAGGCCTGGTTATTGTTTCAGATTATTTTAGGTATAGTTCTTAGTTGTTTTTTATAGTAATTTATACTATGATTGAACTTGAAACTGAAATATTTTCTTAATTGATGAATTTCCAGGATATGGGCCAAATTTTTCGTAAAATTTTGTAAAATTAAACATGGTCCAAATGATCGTGTACTATACTTGCTTCATAGGCTCATTAGTTAGTTCACTTTCCCCAGAAATTTACAGGTGCAATGTTGAGTTTTCTAGAAAAAGAAATGAAAGAAAAGAGTAAAATAAGTGAATAATGATATTTCTTGTTTACGTAGGTGATTTTTTAATGCTAGTGCATGCTACTTTGATCGTAATCCTCTCTCTCTCTCTCTCTCTCTCTCTCTCTCTTCGGTATCGTTCTCCTCGTACATTCTTCCCTGCACTTACTTGTCATTCTTCTGCCCTTTTCTCACATTTTCTCGTTCTCCTCATCTTTCACGGCCTCTCCATCCCTCAGTTTCACTTTCAGTTTATTTCATATTTCATATCACATAAATAGCACATAAACAATGATCAGTGTATCATTACAATACTATAAGAAAACATCTTCAATACTTTAAACAAAAGAAAGAAAATGCAAGTGCAAATACAGAGACACAGATCAATATTCCATCATTTTAAAGTAGGGATAAGACAAACAAATCTGACGTTAGATCTCATGGAATCTAGTACAAAGATAGGCTTCTATTTGTGGAATTCCTTAAGAATTTTTTTTTTTAAACCCCAGTCTTTAACATAATTACATGTATATGAGAGATGATCTTAAGAAAAAATAAATAAGGAAAAAAGAGAAAGAAAATAAAACGGGGGAGTCGATGGTATAGTCTATAATTAGAGATCCATAGGATGGATTGCGTAAGACTTTAAGAGGGATATTTTGAACTAGCGTTTAAATAAATGCATACATTAAGCCGGAATTTGTTAAGTCATTCATGGGGGAAAGTCATTCCATAGTTTTAGTCCCGTAAATATAAGTGTATTGTGTGCAAAAGCTGTTCCCCTCTGTTCCCCCTTTTCTATATTCTCCTCTATTTATACCTCTTCTGTTCATTTCTTTTTTTTCTTCTTCTTTTTCACATAACGCTCTCCTCCTCCACCTCTGTGTCTATATCTATATTTTCTCTTTCTCTTCCTCCTCTCTCAATCTGTCCATCTGTATTTCTGCCTCTCTTCATTTCTATCCCTCTAGTCTCTCATCTGGAACTCTTTCTCTTCTCTTTCTTTATTCTTGCACATTCTATTTCTCCCCCCTCTCCAGTTTTTTTTTTCTCTCTCTCTCTCTCATAATTAGCAACATGTATATACACCACAATTTTTCACATCATTCTTAAAGGAAATGACTTTACACACAAATTCAGTACTTTTTCGAGTGTAAAAAATCAAAAATCCTTTTTAATTAGAATCGTGAAATAATACCTTTAAAATCCACAAGTGAAGTGACAATATTTCTTCTCTTTCTTTCAGTATAATTACAACGACTAGAAAACAGAGACACATCTAGAATTGACCACACATATATTACTGTCTACCATGTAAACTGTATTCCATCTTTCTGAATATATCACAATCCATCTCAGAATACTCCAATATCACACCAATTGTTTCAAATATATCCATACTGAGTGATTGCCAATATCCTACCAACACTTCGCAAAAAATTGAAATTCACAGCATAGGATATCTTAAACCTCATTTTGAAGACTAAATATCTATATCCTTCAAATGTGCATCAGCAAAGAAGAACATGAGTAAGTAAACGTTTGATAACATTACTATGTCAGGAGGGCATCAATAAGTATGGTGAATAGACACATTGGGTGAATTCAAGTTCGGTGTTGAAAGCTGGTGTTGGTGTTGGGGCAAAACTAGCACCTGCCACAACACCGAACCTGAAATGAAGCCGGTGTTGGGATTGACTTCACTAGGTGTTGAGTTTTCAATAATGTGATTGGTATTATTTTTATAAACCCGAATGCGGTGTTGGGGCCAGAGTCAGCAGCCCAATTCACACTCTCAACACCAACAACACCAACACCAACACCGAACTTGAAATCACCCAGTACTGAATGCTTAGATGACTGTCTCGGCATAAACTGAAGTATGGCACTGCTTTCGTGAATTTTGAAATGTGGTCATTTTGTCTTCAATTTTGTGCTCAGTAAACCATGGATACCTCTAAATTTCACACAAAAGTTATGTAACTACCATAACAAAATTTTTATCCGGACTCAATCTTTGAAAACTTTGCTTATGGCACAATAGGAGTTGGATTGGGGAACCTATTTCTTGTGTTGTGTTTACAAAATGATAGATATAATCATCAACAGAGGAGCATTTTCAAAGAATTCCAGATCATTGTCACCAAAGATAATCTTGCTTCAAAAAACTTTGGAACAATTAGGTCAATGGAAAGATGCAGAAAAGGCTAATGAAAACTTTGACAGTCTTCCACTTAATTTACGAAAAAAGTGACTCTGCAAAATGCAGAGTGGTCGAGACAAACCGTTTCCTTTGCTGATGCACAATAGAATATTCACAACACTACGATCTCTTGCAATTATATGAATATACATGGTATGTTCTACACGCAATGCAAAACAATCCGTCAGGTATGAACACAAATACCCAGCTATAAACTTAGTATTGCTGCATTTGTTGTCAATGATAAATATTCAAATATAAACCACAAAAAACACTAGAAACAGACAAAGGTATTTCCTCAACATATTCACATAGTCATGTCACAAATACTGTACACAAAGCACATAAATTGCTCATAAAAGCCAAAAATGTAATATCCCCTATGCCACTTCTGTTTGTATTGAAATAAGTTCAACTGAAACAAATATATCTCTAAGACAGATATAATTTGATTCAGAAGTTTGGCATTTGACATACATGTATAAATCCATAATTATGCTATCAAATAAGTGCTACATTAACAAATATTTCCATGAGAATTTGATATGTTTCGATTCAGAAGTTTGGCATTTGATTACTGATCCTGCAAAACAAATGTCTATGTATACTAGTAGTTTAAAGTTATATTCATTTAACAACAGGTGAAATAAACAGTCAATTCTTTGAATTTATAACAATTTAAGAGTACACTTGAGGATTCAGGCTACATGTAGAACAATACAATTCAAAATCTTGCTTTATCATATAGATGATCATCTGCTAATATACTTTATATTACAAATAATGAGTGATGTTGAACAAATTACCCAACTGGAGAAGAATTCATTTTCATTCAACATGCATTTCATTGGGTGTCATCTGAAATTATCTTGGGCTTTCTATTCAATGACTTAAACTAATTATTCTATGCCATATGTATTTTTTGAAGAGCTTCTTTCACATTTGTGTACAAATTAGACCCTATAACTGCCCACTGGAAGGGGGATGAAATACAATACTCTAAAATTTAAAATACACATGAAAAATATCAAGTTTGCCCAACACCACTATTTTGCTGAATTCATGTAGGTTTCTTAACGCTAACTGAAGTGAGGTGCACCATATAAGGACTTGAAATATAAAACAGATCCTGAAGTTTGCAGCACACATGCCCGTAACATAACAGTGTGCATGTGCTGGGGCATCTGTTTTGGCAGTACTTTTTTGTTTAGATAGGTCGACAGTGCAAATATCACGCTGAATATTCTGCTCATTTCTATTTGAATTTAATCTAAATTTAAATATTCAAGGTACTTCCTATGTAATAGTAGCAATCTAAATATGAGCATTTGTTGCATACTACTTATGATTTCTCTCCATGATAATCCTTAATAATTGAGATAGTGTGGATACAACATATTTATGGAAATAAATATATATCTCACTTTCATTTCATTATCACAACAGAATGCATACTAAGAGAACAAAATCTACAGATCTTGGAGAAAATCTAACCTGGGGAAAACATTTGAAAGTAATAACAAATCTAGTTCTTAACAAATTGGCTCAGTCTCAGGGCATTTTTCTCTTTTCCTTTGTGTTGCAATGTATACCCTAGCAATCCTACCTGAATCTAGGACTTAAAAAAGGTTAAGTAGTTCTCTTAATCAAAACAAATTCAGAATTATGACCACATCATTACTCTACCTCTTCTGTAACCTCTCCTCATTGTTTACTGAATGATTACAAACAATTTCATGTCTATTACATTGCTGCTGAGAGCCAGAAGGGTCTTAAAGAGAAATCCAACCTTAATAGCAAGTTGCTTTGAAAGAAAGAGGAAAAATCAGAGAAGCAGATTGGTGAAAGTTTGAATGAAATCGGACAAGTAATAAGAAAGTTATGAATTTTTGAAAGTTGTAATCACTATGCACATGGGAATTTCAAATTGGCCGAATAGGTAATGTCACTGTGATGTAGCTGTGGACAACTCCCCCATTCGCTCTAACACACAAAATGACTAAAATGTCACTTTTTTTCAAAATGCATTACTCAGTAGGATCTTTTCGTTCATGAGGACCTATAACAATATGCTATCTCCAATATATTTTGAGTACTGCCCCGAGGGTAAAGGCGCCTCGAAGAAAACCGCAAATTAATGATATTTTTGTGTACGACAAATGGGAGAGTTGTCCACAAAAATGTCACAAATGACTCACCAAATTGCCAATTTGAGATTAGCATAGATGTAGTGATCTCATTTTTCAAACATTCATAACTTTCTTAGTCCTTGTCCGATTTCTTTCAAACTTTCACCATCCTGTTTTTCTCATTTTTCTGCTTTCACACAAATCATCTTATTACCAAGGTTGGATTGCCCATTAATCAGAACAAATTCAGAATTATGACCACATCATTACTCTACCTCTTCTGTAACCTCTCCTCATTGTTTACTGAATGATTAAAAACAATTTCATGTCTATTAAATTGTCTGCTGAGAGCCAGAAGGGTCTTAACTTACATGTATAATACTATAACACAGAGTTAATGCCATTTTGGCTCTTAACAGACATCATAACTGTATTTCCAGACACACTGCTATTTCAAATGAGAAAGTGTACATGAACATTAAATGACAATATTTCCTACAGTACTACTTTGGTAATTTGTACCACAACAGATTATATTCTTTATTACATTTACAACCTAAATAACTGGTTATCTAGGCATTTAAATATAGGAAGCAAAGGGTTTTTTAATAGAAAAATCAAGACTAAATCAACAAATATTCATAACCGATAACCCCCTCCCCAACACATATACACACACTTAAACATGTATTCTGGATTTCATGTAATATAAAATGATCACTATTATTGTAATAATAATAATATGTATACATATTTCTATCAGACTTTTCCTCACCATGGAACAAACAGTTCTTTCCCTTAGACTTACATTCATATCTGGTATTCATAAAGCATCAAAGAATCTTGATTTACAGATGCAAGAGAGAATGAAAAATGTCCCAGATAGTAGGCTGTCAAATTTCCACTACCAACAGATCTAATCGGATTAGAATTTATTTCAATCATATGCAGAACAATGAAGAAAACTGTGTTCTACCATTGAAATATCTTTCATTCCAAGTTCAATATTAAATGATCTCCTTTTGAATAAGCTTTTTTACTCTTGGTAATAAATATGTATTTCGGCAAAAATTCTGATAGCTCACTCACATTGCATTTAAATAGCATTTTCTTAATGTCTGCATATGTGTGATACTATTTCAAAACACATCTTACATTATTGGAATATACCAGTGATATGAGCAAGAATATAATACAATGGAGTTAAGGTGAGCCCTCTAAAAAATAACAAATGTGAAATTCTAACAGAAGATCCAAAAGAATATTTGATGTGTACTCCTACTATTTATAAACACTTCAGAAATTTCTATAAATATTTGTTTTAAGTACAAGGATAATTCTTCATGAACTTTGAAGTCCCTATCAGAAAGGCAGATATTTATAAATGGGTAATGAAGAGAAAATTGAATTCTGGGAAAGGTAAAAATAACTTGTGAGCTTTTCCATTCTTTTTTATGTTAGTTTGGAAGATTATCATTGTCGAGATGTCCCCTGAAAAAGATTGCTCTTTAAAAACCTTCACATTCAAAATATGACAAGAAACAGCTGAAATGTTCGGGCCTTACATTTGTGTGTAGTTCCATATACACATTCATGTGTGCAGTGCATGTGACTCTCAGCAGGACTGAGTCAATTTATTATCATTTTGGTAATTCCAAAACCCTTATAACATACATCAATTCGTATGTGCTATATAATCAAACTTTCCCAATTGTTTTGAGACAGTTTCTTTCACAATTCAATCTCATGACTAGAACTCAACTTTATCTTTAACTTCAGTCCAGGTTTAACCCCGATTAAGTGAGTGGAGTTGGTCCACTGATTTTCAGAGCTCTGCTTACGCAAAAAAAATCAACAAAATTCTGTAAGTAAATAAACAAATTATGCCATAATGAAGATAATTTCTCATCTTCATTTCATGACTGGATTAATTTTGCGCATTAATTTTTGTTGCAGAATCACAGTAATTTTGTACAGAATAAAGAACTTGATACGTGGTGCTCTATAAATCAGTGGGCTAAATTAAACCATTCCAAATAAGCCAGTTCGTAATTAGTACATAATACGAATGACCCTGAAATGACCCCAATTTGTACCCGAACGTGCATTTGTTTTGGTGGACGCCCTACTTGTTTAACACATGTACTCTGTACAAATGACTTTTATCTGCACATGTGGAAACTGTAATTACGAACTAGCTTATTAAGTGCCTCTTTATAAATAACAGCCATTGTGTACTTCAACTGGGGAAGAATCAATAGTATACCCATCTTGACAAATATGAATAGAACCACATGTATATGATGTCTAGATATGAGTTCAACACTTACATCTACTTGTAATAGATCCTGTTGTAGCACTTACAAAGACCTCAACATTGCTCACAAAATCTTCAACGTGGGGCACATCCACGGTATATTGTCCCATATGTTACTAACATCATCAACATTAAGTAAACTTGGGCCCCGTTGCATAAAACTTACCATTAACGGTAACTTTGCCATCAATGGCAACTTCCATGGAAACCTTGATTTTGATTGGCTGTTGAGTGATGTTACCATGGTAGTTACCATTGATAGCAGAGTTACCATTAATGGTAAGCTTTATGCAACAGGGCCCTGATGATTCAAGAAACTTGATATCACTACTAGAGGTTGGATCAGACCAAAAGACAAGGAAAATGACAATTGCAATGATAAGTTTTGACAATTTTATGTATTCTTGCTGAAATATGGGAGAGTAAATGACCAAAATACCTTGGACATACCCATGTATCACTTCACTGTTGAGTTAAAATACAAGAAAAAAAAAATGAACGAAAGGAACGTGTAATATTCTAAATGAATGAACAAATGAATCCTAGATGTGTGGATGTGGGTATATAGTATTCCTATGCAACATAGAATCTGGTATTGAATATGATACATTTGGACATGAAGGTAGTAGTAGTGAGATGGTATGGTTCACACTTTGGACACAATTCTAGAGATAAAAGGATAGACTCTAAGAATAATAAACATACACTTCATCCATCCATTACTGTACAATACATTATTGCATACATTCTGTATCTCCATTGACATAGTATTTACATTCGGAGCTATACAGAGCTTATGTAAATTGTCCATGTGTCTGGTCCAGTCTCGTCAACACAACTCCTTGACGAAATCTTTTAAATACAATCACAGAAATGAATAGAAATTCTCTGAAGAAGAAGAAGAAAACATAAAATATCTAGTTCTATATTCCTATTACTGGGAAAACACACAAGATTCAGTCTATTCACAAGGAACTGAAGTTATAGCTTCAAAATCTAAATTGGGTATCACATCTTGAATAAGTTGTGTCATACAACATAATTATGCTTTGCACAAGAAAGCTCCTATTAATTAGAAGTAAAACTTCATTAATCGTATTTGTTTACAAGTTTTGATTTCAAATGACACAATCAATTCAAGCCCCAGTCATATCCTCCTGCAACCAGGGTCCCGTTTCATAAAACTTGTTATCAATGACAACTGCCTCATTTCTATGACAAATTCGCTCTCAGCCAATCAGATGCAAGAATTTCAGTACTTTATAACAGTTATAGCAACTTGTTATTGATAACAAGTTTTATGAAACAGGGCCCAGTTTTCGGAGTAAAACATATTTTCCATATACTCCAGCTCACGTTATCTCTGGCTAATTCTACTGGTTAAACCAAGGTGGTCAAAATAGGAAAATATCAATGGTTGCCAACCCCCTGTTCGGACTACCTAAATTCATTGTATGGCTATACGAGAATCACATAGCTATACTATAAAGAATTAAATTTTCATAGTCTGAACATCTTATAAAGAAATGTCGTATAACGAAATGTCTTACAGTGAAATGGACGTTTGAGCATCGTTTCGAACAAAAACTCAATAAAGAATCAGCATCCCCTTGTAGTCTGAACATTATATCGTATGAGAATTGTTTAAGTGGGTGGGGCTTATCTTGTATGCTCACTGATGTGACCAATCAGCTGTGAAATGTCCACAGTGGTCCTTGACATAACTTCATACAACACATACGGTGTCAGCCGACTTCCCCCAAACCTGTTTCTTTATACGATGTTGTAGTCGGTACGCTCCTTTCGCTATTCATGATTCTTTATATGACGTTTCTTTATACGATTCTCGTATAATTTTTCTGTAGTCTGAACAGGCTATAACTGTCCTAGATATCTACTTTATCACTATTTTTAATGAGGAAGAATGAAGTCAAATGTTCTCTTAACACTTTTAGTAGCTGTAGCATGGACAAATCATACATGTACAACATAGCTACAGTTATCGATTCTTGTACATTACAAGCAGTGAAAGTGATGTCGCTTCTCCCTCTCCACCTGCCGACAGTTGACAGCCCAGTTCCTGCTATCAACCCGCTTCTAAGAGGTACCCGGAATCTGAGAACGAATCCACAACTTATGCCTATAAAGTGTACATTAATCTCCATCAGGTTGATTGTACAACAATCATGATTCCAAGCTACATCTCTCCTGAACTTGACTGCCTGAAAAATGTCCTTGTCAAGTCAAGTCATAAATAACATTTTTTATGATAAGAAGTATACATACGATTGCAATTATCACATGAATTGGTTGATGGAGTAATCCTAAGCCCTTCAACTACTACTGATCCATAGTACAGAGCTGGTTACTTCAGGTCATGCAGAATAAAGGGAATTAAATAGACTTTTGGTATGTATGTCTGTACATCTCCTTGATCGCTTGACACCATTCAACTGCATCACTCTCTGGGTCGATAAGGTAGTATGTCCGATTTGGCTGAAAAAGAGAAGAGAAGAAGAGAAGACAGAATAATGATTTTTTTTTTTTTTTACAGCAGGATGAGGTTGACTCCATATATTGTTTGACTAACTCTACGTACTTAGGCGAGATCTAAACCTGGTCAAAAAAATTTCCGAAAATACGCGCCTTTCATGAATACGGGCCACAGTAATTAGTTAACCAACAGTGTAGATGTTGGCATGAATTACAAGATGATGAAGAATGAATATATTATACTTACTGTATGCACAAAATATGTCTTGAAATTCTTGGCTTCTACTTTCAGTTGTGGTGACCTAAAAAAAATATGATACAAAAAGACATTAGTTAAATAAACAAATGTTAAAAACATTCAAATTCATAAACAAATTTTAAAAAACCAACAGAAAATAGAAATTCCACTGTTTTTCCATACTTGAACTCCATGTAACATCATACATCTGTAATAGCTTTTAAAACTTGTTATCTTCTTTATTAAAATCATCAAGGATTACAACTCCTAAATAATATTGATGTAAAGGTAGGACGTGATTTGATTTTTAAAAATATGTAATACAGATTTACCATAGACTAAAAACCAAGTTTTCTCAAGCTTGGTTGTATTCAACAGGTTAAAACATATACATGAAACCAAAAATCACAACCTAAGCACTTAGAAGCTGTATGTATCAGCGCTATATGAATGTTAACTATTATTATTTGTATGAAGGGTTTTCAGGCGACCAGAAAAATTGGCGTATCTCATGGTTTGCGCATGAGTACCCGGATGACCGTGCAATTTTAAAACAATATCTCATGGTTTGTGTAAAAGTACCTGGATGACCATGCAATATATCTCCATATCTCATGGTTTGGGGTGCGCGTGACGCGTAAAAAAGTGAATACACGCTTAAATACGCAAAGGTTAAGACAATGGATGTATGCGCACAGCTCTTGCAAGATGCTTGGGTAAGGACAAAAATGATTTTCTCCCTGTGTTTTATGTCGAAGTCCATACAAAAACATAAGGACATGTAATGGTGAAAATTGAGGAACTAGGTATCATACAATTAATAATAATAATATTGAATGGCTTTTCTTTCGTGGGACACAAGGATATATCGTACTCGCTTTGAAAATATTTCACTCGTCGTGCCGACTCGCGAAATATGCTCATAACTCGTGCGATATATCCTTGTATCCCACTCAAGGCGATTCAATATTATGTAATTATTATCCATTATTATATATTGACTGGAAAGTGTCGACATTTTCCTACAAGAGCAATGACTGAATCTTACCATGGAATTTCTCCTTTGAGGACCATATTTTCTGGATCTACATAATACAAGTGTGGGCCTTCAGTTAGTAGTAACATTCTCCTCCTGGCAAACAGACCCTGTAGGATGAAGAAACAGGACAAGAATTAAGAACTGACAGGTTTCAAAAACCAATTGTACTTATTTCATGTATAAAAGTTAAGTATAATAGAGATGAGGAAATGGCATTGCATCATGGTTAACTCATAACAGACTCCTGTTAGTAGTCTTTCACTCAGTAAGAAAATAATTCAAATAAATATTATTTTGAGAAAATGCCAAGTCATGAAATGGACTGCACATTGCCAAATTATCCCATAAGTTCCCATAAAATCTGTCGCTCCATTATCCATAACAGCCAGAATAGTACCTTCCTCTTGTCAACTCATCCATGCTTCATAAAGAGTTATAAAAAATGGCCATATTGAGTCAAAATATTTCTAAAAATTGGAAATCCCAACAGCGTTCCATTCAGGAAGAGTTATGAGTATTCAGTGACATAAAAGGAAAATGTTTATAAAAAAAAACTTTTGCCAGTATTCTAAAATCTATACCTAATGCTGGGTTTAAACTTGGTATAAAGTTGGGTTTAACAAAAGAGGTTACACCAAAGTTTGAGTTTTTCCTTTGTTAAACTTGACTTAGACCTAGCATTGGGTTTAGCACAATTAGTAGTAATAATTATAATAACGGTTTCTTATAAAGCACTTTACTGGAAATAAATGACCAAAGCCCTTACATTATTATCATTACCCCTGTCACTGGATTCGAGTACTAATCCGCCCACTACAGTGCACAAACTCCACTCCGATCCCTTGGGAGCATTCTAGCTAGTCACCCTTTTACGAGCACACACATGCTAATCCAATCACATTGACCTTCACATCCTACCAAGTATCCATTTAGCACCTGGGTGAAGAGTGGCAAATGTAGATCAATGTCTTGTCAAAGGACACTATTGCCGTGCCGGGGTTCGAACCCAAGACCTTCGCATCTCCAGTCAAGTGTCCAAACCACTCGACTACAGCACCTCATTTTAATCAAAAGCGAACATGTTCATGAACTCAGCCAAAGTGAAATGTTAGAGAATGATACCTACCTTCCTTTTGTCAACCCATCCATTCTTGAGTATGAGGTTGCCTTCCACAAACCGATGCCATTTATTGTCCTTCTGTTGTCTCTCCAGTCTCTGCTTACGTTCTACAGGTGTCAGGTCCACCACATACTTGTTATCCCTGGTAGGACTGTGAGCACGGTCATGTGTCTCAATCCTCTTCAGGTACTCACTCAAGCTGGTTGGGTTCAACTCAAGGTCAAAGTCATCCACCTATAGGGGAAGGAGGATGGGGTAGACATACTATACATGTACTTGATATATTTCTTTTTTTTACACCTGGGCCCAGTTTCATAAAACTTGGTATCAAGAAGAACTACTCAAATTTCTATTAAAAAATTGCTCTCAGCCAATTAGATACTAGGATTTCAGTAGCTTGTATCAGTTATTGCAGCTTGTTCTTGATAACAATTTTATGAAACAGGGCCCTGGTCCCATGAGAAAATTAATCATAAGTCATGGTCCCCTAAAGCCACATTGTACTGAGGGCCAACTTACAATTTAACTGGTCAATACTACTACAAGTATTAAGGCAATTTATTATAGGGGAAGTCAACCCTGATAATAAATTGGTCTTAATAAAAGAAAAACAATGAGAGAAATAGATCAGTAAAAGTTTGAGGAAAACCTGATAAGAAATTTGACAATCAAATAAAGAATTACTATTAAACTCTGTGATGCACCATTCAAACACCTTTCCCATTTGCTCTGTCCTACAAATGTATAACGTTCCACATTCTCGAAAGAAGATGTACAATTATACATGCACCCGAGATACATGTATATTTATTGCATTTTTTTGTACAAAACCTCTTTATGAAATAGGTCTAGCCCTTCATTAACAAGATGGAAAATGGAAATTTATGAATTTTCATTATAAAGCAATTAGGAGATGTGCTCGAAAGGTAACTCCCAGCTATAAGACCACTGCTTTACCACTGAGCCACTATGATCATGATACTCATGAAGTACCATTTATCATACTCACATAGTACTTGCTGTCATATTCACATAGTACTTGCTATCATACTCACATAATACTTGCTATCATACTCATATAGTACTTGCTATCACATTTACATAGTACTTGCTAGTATACTCACATAGTACTTGCTATCATATTCACATCTAGTATTTGCTATCATACTCACACAGTATGTGTACTTTGCCATGAAACTTACATAGTACTCGCTGTGGATCTCTTCGCCATCAACCACTGTGCATGGCTTGAGAACAGGTGCCTTCTGTTCATGAAGGTTCTCCCAGTCGACACCTTCTAAGAATGGATGTGCCTTCAATGCAGGGTACCCACCACACTCGTCACAGCCAAGTCGCTTTCTTGGGTCAATTACCTACAATATGAGATCATTACAAAAGTACACAGTAAAATTGCAGTACATGAGTAGGAATACTTTCCTAAATGGTGCTTTAATCATCTATGCATATTTTCACACTTTAAAGAATAATAAGATAATATCAGCCATGTAGTAGCACTCAAAGCGCTCTAATATTACCCAAGGTTTATTAAAGTAGGATTCTTTTGTAAGCTCAGAGTATTTTTAAAATTCCTGCCATTTGGTACTCCATTACTGCACCTGGGTCAGGAAAGACAACTGTCAACAAAATGCCCTGAAGTCGCCACATAAGAATTCAAACTCTAATCCTCATGCCGTTAAGTATTATCAAAATTAAATGAACCACCTTACCAAGGCATTTTAACAATAAAAGTGCATTCTACACACAACTGCATTGTACATTCTTGAGGAATGCATGGCACAGTCAATATATATTTATTTCTAAAACATCCAAAACTATCTTTGGTTCAGTAAACATAACTTTAATTCTAAACCATCTATCTTTGACTCTGTGTCTCAACCATTTCTGTACATGGTATCAGTGAGGCAGCCATGGAAAAAGATGAAGTACTTACAAGAAGTTTGGAGACCAAGTCCCTGGCTGTTTGTGAGAAGCCATCGGGAAAGTCGTACTCTAACTTTGTAATCTTCTGGAATATCATGTACTCATTGCTGTTGAGGAAAGCACATCAAAGAAAAGAAAAATTGTTAAATGCCTGGAGTAACCAAGCAATGTCCAAAAGAGGTGATAATATTCCAAATCATAATTCATTGTAAAAACATGGTTGTGATCATATTTGTAATGATAAATTTACATTCTTAATTACAATGTATTCCTTATCACAATGAGAATCTTAAAGTGGCATTGAACTGGCAGAACTTGAACAGTGCCATCTTACAGTGATTGCTAAATGAAGATTATCATTTGAAAATTAATTACATTTTATTATGAATTTTGACAAATGGCTTGTTTGGATAATAGGCAAATTTTATATTTCAAACTATTACTTTTGACTTGGCATTGTGGAAATTGTGTGCAGGTAAATTCTAAGCTTTTACAAACTAGAATGGGGCACAATGAGAAAATGAGAGGCACAGACACTTATGAAATCCTGTTGAAAGATGGTGCTATTTAGGAGTTCCAGTTTATTGTCACTTTAAGGATTACAGCTATGACAATCTTTGAATTGTCAGTTCAAAGTCAGAAGAATGTCAACTCTATGTCTAAGGAGGAGTGATAAATCCTCTTACAGTATACCAATCACCTAAACAAATAATTAGTGTACAGCTAGAATGTATACAATCAACATCAAAACACTTTACCTGACTTCTATGGGTTAACAGTTAAGGAGTATGATGAAAATGAAGGAAAACGTAACACCCCCTCTTGGGGAACCCAACTCCAAGTTCACTGCTGCGCGGGCCGTTATTCTATGCGAGCGCATGCGTCAACTACATGTACATGTAGTATCCTGACAAGTCGCTGTATTGTTTATTGGGAGTGTATTTCAACTTGCAATATCTTTTTATAGAATCAACATTAGAAGCTCATATTTTGAATATAGTATATCGACATAGAACCTGTAACATACAGATCAAAATATTTTTTGGCCATTGGTACACTTTAACTCATTTTCTGGCAGTTTTTTTTGAAATCATAATCTTGTAGCTAAACACTAATTTGATGTTCTGATGAAAACCCATGTAGTAAGTAGATGAAAAAATAATGCCACAAGTGATCTGTAAAAGGGAGGTTGTCAAAAATGATAATAATAATGAATAGTTTTAAATACAGCATTTGTAAAGTGCCATCGATCCAATACACTATTCTAAGGGATTCAGAGGGATATCAATAGGAATAATTTACATATAAATATATAAGTGAACTAGAGAAGGGGGAAAATGCACACATAGGGTTAACAAATATTTAAATATAATATGATGAGAACATGTATGGCTTCAGACTTGACTTAAATGTTCCTAGGGATTCTGCAGATCAGATTTTCAGAGGAAGAGCATTCCATAGACATGGAGCTGCTGCTGTAAAAGCCTTTTCTCCTAGACAAGATATACATGTACATGTAGTCCTTTGCATTGTTAATTGTCAATGTACTTACTGTGTTAATTGTGCTAGTTTTTTTGTTTTGCTTTTTTTTTTTTTTTGCTCTCCTGACAATCTAACAATTTTGAGTACCGAGGTTTTATTACCCCACTGACCTTGACGATATAGTAAATAGTAAAAGTATATCCTTTTGGCTTTCAGCAGACGACATGTGGAATTTCAATCATACAAATATAATCCTTATTAATTTTTATCACAGTCTCAACCACAATGAACAATTACAATAATCAACATGGTCACAAGACCTCCAAAGCTTCCTAATGATTTTTTAATGATTCCTAATGTTGTTTACACACAAACAACATTTTCTTCTCTACTGCAGCAACTTATACATGAATGGAGGGTTGAACTTCTCCTCAACTAGCAAGAGTCGAATTTGTTGTTTATATTCAGAAGTATATGTTTTGTCAAATGAAACATTTTGGATGACCAAAAAAAATATTAATGTGATGTCATTGTCTTGAGGATAATTTCAAGAACATTAAAATTACATATGTGAAAACAAGAAACTTTCATGAGCATGAAACTTTCACGAATTGTGTTCAAAATCTGTGAAAGATTGAATCATATTCAGCAAAACATAGCCAAAGTTTTCCAATCCACAAGGTTTCTTGCAGCAAAAAAACAGCCGTAGTTAAAGCTCATGTACAGTATTGGCAGCATAAAGGAAATTGGAGAGAAATATATGTTAAATATAGTTTCATGTTGTTCTCCTTGTATCAAAAGATGTCTGTAAGAGATCATTTGGTATTCCATCTGATTTCTGGCGAATTTCAGGGTATATATCTGTAAGGAATGCTCGATCACTGCCATTATGCTAGGACCCTTCCACCCCGACGACTCCCCGCACAGCAATCTTGGGGCTTCACATAGAGACAGCATGTGTATCACTGTGTGTAGCTACTCACTGGTTTTACACATGTGTACAGTGTATAGCACATGCTGCCTTTGTTGGGATTTTATGTGCCTGTCCCGGCACATAAATTCTTTTTTGCCTCTTATTTGTTCAATATTAAACTTTAGGAGGCGAAATCTTCACAGTGTCTTAGTATTACTAGTATCTTGCTATTTATCAACAAAAATTGAAGAAATCTGACGAATAGTTTTTGAGGGCTTACCAAAACTCTACATGACCTTTAACAATTTGTGAAAGTCTCTGGTTTTGTAGTACATGTACTTTGATTCAAAGCAAAAATATTCAACACAAATTCAAAATAAAATCAAGAATAGATACAACAAATTCTATAACATTATTTACTTTGTGACACAATGTATTACCACAGCTGATAAGGATTAGACCTCAAAAGGTTGTAACATTTCTAGATGTCACATTTAGGAATCATTATCTTTTAACCATGCCAAGAGATCCACATGGCAATAACATTTTTTTTCAATTTTCAATGAATCCTTCCAATTAATTACACAAACAAGGATACATATAAGTTGTAAACATGTTTTTAGTTTACCACAGATAGGAACAATGAAGTTGCATAAAAACAGGCAAATCTGACAAACAAAGATTTAGTAAAATGAATCTCTACTTGTATACAGGGATTATCAAAAAGACTTCAAATTGGGTCATTTCTTTTCATTCATATCTTCTCAACAAAATTAATTGAAACTAGCCAGGGGAAGTCTATCTCAGCTCATCAACAAATTACTTGGTACACATTAACACATTGCCTACAAAAAATTTGTGGTTCCCATACTGTAAACGTGGAATATTTTGTGGTGTGGAAATTTTTGTGCATTTCGCGTGGCATGAAATTTGCGCGAAAATAAAAACATGCAAATATTTTTGTTTATGTATTCTTTTGCCCATGAGTTTAGCGTGTGGGCGAAATTAAAAACATGTGAAATTAACCTTACTTGGCCGAGTGGGAAAAATTAATCGTGTGTAAATTTCCATATTTACAGTATTAAACTTATAGGAATGAGAGTATTCAGGTATCATAGGGAAGGTTGATATCTGGGAAAGGTATAAAAATCATTTGTGAGCTTTCTCATTTTTTAAATGTTAGTTTGGAAGATTATCATAGTAGATATGTCCCCTGGAAAGGATTGCTCTTCAAATGCTCTCACATTCAAAATACGAGAAGAAACAGCTGAAATGTTTGGGCCGAACATGTGTGTGTAGTTCCATATACACATTTCTGTGTGCAGTGCATGTGACTGTCCGCAGGACTGAGTCAATTTCTTATCATTTTGGTAATTCCCAAACCTTATATTTGTAGCATACAATCAACAATCAACCTTTCCCGATTCTGCGTTCCGGACATCCAGGAACTTTCGTCTTGATGGCAGCCGCTGGGTGAAAACAATAGCTTGGCAACGCATAGCAACACATTGACTTTGCACGCATTTGGGTTTTGTGGCAATAATGTTTTTTTCTTTTCTTCATCAATATGCCGAAAATTTGATGTACCATAGGTTGTCACAACCACAATATGATGCAGGGATAATCTCTTTCACTTTGTATTTTTCCTGATCACGTTAAATACCGCGAAAGATGGGGAAAATGGGTAAACGCGATCGAAATCGGCAGGAAAAATCCAGATAACAACAAACGCTGGGAACCGACGAAATACGTTCGGATCATTTGTTTGGATTATTTCATAATGGGTACATAATTGCTGATATTTAGCTTCAGTCTTATATATAAATATGTACATGTACATATATATATATATATATATATATATATATTTACCAATAGATCTACAAAGATTTCAAAGACAGAAAATATGTCACGGGAAGCAAAAACAAAAACTCGCTCATGCAGCTGTTCACAGTATCGTATCGTTACGGTATGGGACTTTGTAACAGTCCCACCTACTCAGTTTTGTGAGAGTTTTGTTTATATTTTTTTGAATTCCCTGAATATGACATCAACCACTCCTACAAGTACATGTATATGAGGTTATCCTGCCAGGAGTGAATTTTCGATGATGTTCGCTGTGCGAGAGTCGTTCTAAGTGCATACAAATAAAATGCAATGGATTTACTGCACGCAAATGCTAACTAAGTACGACACTCAAGTGGGCCGTGTTTTCACCCACTGAGGCGTTACTAGGGTCGTTGTTAGGAAAATGTCACGCCGGAACGCAGAATTGCTTTGAGACAGTTTCTTTCGCAATTCAATCTCATGACAAGAAAACCAACCAACTTTATTATTCTTATTCATTCTTCAACTAGCTTACAACATGTACCTAATATAAAATTGGGAAATTTTCCATAAACCTGGAAATATTTATTTCACGAGAAAGTATTAAAATTACAGAAACATAGGCACTACGCTTGGATAATTATAATTCAGTTTTAGTTTTAAAATGACATAATTTTCTTCACAGTTTCACTCACGATATTCTTCAAAGTAAAGAAATATACCATAAACGTATAATGCATGAGGATGCATTCATAACCATGCCAATATTTCATTTTGTACTGCAAAGTATCCAGAGTAGAAAAATACTATTTCTGCTTTAAAAATCAACCCCCAACCCCCAACCCCCCCCCCCAAAAAAAAACAAAAACAAAACAAAAACAAACAAAAACACAGAAACACAAATCCTGAAAATTATATATACTGTTTTTACTCAAAACTGTTTTAGACAAATTACAATTAACCTTTTGCGAATAGAGCACTGCTGTATATGTATGTTGAACTGAACTTGAGCAATCAGTGAGAGAGTGATACCAGCACTTTTCTATGCTAAACTCAACCCACTTGCATTTCCTGTTTTTCACCTCCCATGCAGGGAAAAATGTTTCCAGGAAAGATACTTGATATAGAACCAAACATTGACCCAAACCCAACTGATGTGGGAAAGAAATACATGTAGAATACCAATTTGGGAAAGTCCAAAGCAGGTCCCATATGTTACCAAGTGTTATGGCTTTGTATTATGGAATCAATTGTAAGCATGAATCAACATGAAAATATCATTGTACTTGATTATTTTGTCTGATTCGAGCTCTAGTACAATCAGCTAGAGAAAGTAATCACTAAGTTTTAGATATATGGTTAGTAAGGTATGGAACACAAAATAGCCTGGACTTGCCCATTTAGTTTGCCTGTTTTAGGAGGAATGGGAGAACATAAAACCTCAAACGTGTCACAGAGTATACAAATTAAAACCATGTTTAGTATGAGGTCACAAAACAGAAGGTTGAAAGTGTACCATTCACCTAAAACAAATAATTTGTGTATAGCTAGAATGTATATATAATCAACCTCAGAACACTTTACCTGGCCTTCTATGGGTTAACGGACAAGGAGTATGAAAAAAATAAAGGAAAATATAAAACGCCCTCGCGCAGAACCCAACTCTGACTTTGTTTCCCGACAGGCCATAATTCTATGCGAGCGCCTATGGGTGTGTCACTAGTCTCCCCACAAGTTGCTGTTGTGTTTATTGGGAGTGTATTTCAGCTTGCAATATCTCTTTATAGAATCAACATTTGAAGCTCATATTTTCTAATATAGTATAGCAACATGAAACCCCTAATATACAGAGCAAAATATCTTATGGTGATTGGTACACTTTAAAATCATGTAAAGTATGAGGTCACAAAAAAAGAGGTAAAAGAAATAGAAGAATTCAATGAGAATCTGATGGAAAAATTTGCAATGGCTTAATACAGTAGAATATAAATACATACTACTTCATACATATATGTATAAACGTTAAAAACAAAACAAAAAATTAGTGAAATATGAATGGGTACAGCATAAATCACAAAATCTTCAAAAAGTGTAAAAACAACTTTTACAACTGTAAAATCATAAGAACAGTGTCAAAGAAAAAAAAATGCACAAAATCACATACACAAAATACAAAAAAGCATGCTCTTTTTCTCTTCAACAGTGCATTATATGAAAAGCATTACTATGGAACTTTTTTTTTTCTTTCAAAAAAAAGTTGAAGCATTTTCTTTCCCTTAAATATGTATAGTTATTTTTTTGTTCCTATTTTCTTTGGTGTCTATATTTGTGTTATATTTTTAGTTTTAGTTTTAGTTTTTTCTATTTGTTGTCTATATCATTTTCACAATATTTTTAGGGAACTATGCTTGTACAATGCCCAAGGGCTTTATTTATGTAGTTCCCCATTTCATTTTCTAATTTCGTTTATGACTTATTTTGTATATGTTTTGAATGTACTTTTTAATTGAAAATGAAATATATCAGAATTGAAAAAAGTCACAGGCATACTGCAATGACTTGTACTCAGAAGGAAATCATAAGCCATTAATTGATAAGCACAAATTTTGAAGAGAAGAGTGAGAAGACTTACCTTGCTCTAAACGGAGGTAGACCTGCTTGTAATTGATATACTATGCATCCAAGTGCCCAGAGGTCAGAGCTGTTAAACAAAGATAGAGTCAGTCAAAGTGAAAAAACCCCAAAAAACAAACAGCTAAGCAATCACTGAATAATGAAATGCTTAGTTTGTGGTGTAAAAGTACATACAGAAAGCAAGACTTTTAGTCTGAGACTATTTTGTAGAATCAACAACTGTATTTCGTAAGCTTGCAATGAATTTTCTTCAAGTTACACAACAATAAACACAGAGCAAACTGCAATTTATGCACTGTAAAATGTGAAAAACTTTCACACAACTTCCAGGTTACGATTTACAATTTACGTCGCAAAAGTTTCAAGCTACAAAATTATTGAATCACGACTGACACAACACAGCACCGAACTGTTGCAGATTGAGAAAAATTCTTTCGGTGTAAATAGCTGTCACTAACAATACAATTCATGAAAGTATCAAGTCACAAACTTTCTAGTTTTAAAGTACAGCAGGATACGAAATCAGTCATTGTATTGATGTTGATCAAATAATATCCTGTCAGGAAACCTAAAAGTCATGCAAATGCAAATAATAATCAAATATATCTTGCACTGAGAGGCTCCAATTGATATTATGGATTCTCTGGCACAGCATTATTCCAGTTACTGAAGAACTGATCATATCAATTGGTGCCTCGAAGAGAGTGCATGGTATATTTGATTTATATCCTACAAGAGTAAGCCTAGAGAGATTTAAAAAAAATTGAAACTACATGTAAATGTAGAACAGAGTAGACCTACACGTATACACGTACATGTATATGTACATTGAGAGGATCGTCACGCACAAACATTACCACGATACATTGTCGAGATATCGATAGCTTCGAAATATCCAGAAAAATAAAAAAAGGGACGTCATTATATATTCATATAAAAAAATATATAGAGGTCTGACGTCACGTGATATTCTTTTTTTCTTCATGGCGAAAGTATTTTATGTCACGTCAGACATTCCTGGCCAATCCTTGCATGAGAATTTTATGATGTAGGATATAACATTAACCGGCTTGACTACCAATAATGTAATGTGATAATCAATAAATATGGATTACCTTTTTGTTGCAGATTTTTCCGTGAGTAGCTCTGGAGAGACATATTGCGCAGTACCAACAAATGAATTTGCACGAGCTGTAAGGGATATTGTAAGATGATACGTTATTGCTACTGAAGTACACTCATTATTCATGTTAAGAGAAGGGTGAGTTCTGGCAGAGGTGAAAAATAAGATGTGAGCTTTCTCATTCCTTTTGTCAGATTAGAAGAATATCATACGAGAAATGTCCCCTAAAAAAAAGAAAAGCTGTTCAAATGCCCTCATATTCCATATACACCTGTATGAGGGGAAATTGCTTAATAGCCGAACATTCATGCGACTTGTGAGTGCAGTCCCATATACCCATTTCTGTGTGCAGTACGTGTGCTTTCCAGTGAGATTGGGCAAAGTTCTGAATATTTTGATGATTCCAAAACCTCACAGTACAAAACAACTGTTATAATGCAAACATGATTAACCTTTCCCCACTGCGTTTAGACAGTTTCTTTCACAATGTAATTGCATGACCAAAACTCAACTTAATCCTGAACAAGTTAACCATGCAGCAAAAAAACTTTAACCCAGATTTGGAAGAAAACTTCCAAAAAAGGAAATGATCAAAAAATAAATAAATAATAATATTGGATATTTATATAGCGCTCATATCCACCATGAATGGTGCTCGAAGTGCTCCAATATTACCCCGACTCTAGCTAGGCTACCGATTTTGGCGCTCATAGCATTCAAGGAATTCATTCCTGCCGGTACCCATTTAACACCTGGGTGGAGAGTGGCAAATGTAGATTAATGTCTTGCCAAAGGACAGTAGTGCCGCTCCGGGGTTCGAACCCACGGCCTTCCCATCTCCAGTCAAGTGTTCAAACCACTCGACTACGACACCTCTACATAAAATCAACATAGAGCAAACACACACACAAATATGATTTAAATGATCAAATTGATCAAATTGTTACAACAGAATATCAGAAATGTTTAATAATTTCTATTCCTTTTCATGTCTTGCTATCAAAAACTGTATCTACGTGTACGTGTACATGTTTACCCCAAAATCCATATCTACATGTAGCGAGTGTAATAGAGTTGCGCTCGCACACACGCGGATGGACACACCAGATCTCTGGAAGAGACCGGAAGGAAATCGCCGTGTAGGATTCAATTTTTACACTTGATGCAGTGTGAATGCTCGTTCTGAGGTTCCAAATGTAGCATTCATAGTTACTCATGGCAGAGCCAGGAAATCAGTGCGCTGGGCCGCATACGTGTAACAGTTCATCAAAGAATGCTGACTGGTACGGATCTTCTTCTATTTTATGCATATTCTTGACTCTAATAATTAAACACTACATTGTACATGATGTCTGTATTATCGTAGAAACTTCTACTTCTACCTTTCTCAAAAAACAAACGATTATCCATAATGCTGAAATAGCAGTGCTCAGCAGCAGCAGTAGTAGTAATATTAGCAAATGCAGTTTTCTTATAAGCACTCTTGGACCACTCTATTCCAATACATAAGTTTACATCCTTGACAAAAATAAAGCAAATTTCTCTCTCTATCTTTTTAATCTTTTACACTGCATCTGATATGAAAATCGTTTTTTCTTCTGAACAAAATTTTGTCACCATGATTACAGACAACGGATGATGGATGATTACAGGTAAAAATCTATTAAAGTGTACCAATCACTTAAAAAAATAACTTGTGTACATTTAGAGAGTATAATATCAAGCTCAAAGAACTTTATCTGGCATTCTATAGGTCAACAGTGTAGGAGTTTGAAGGAAATAAAGGATAATATGAATGAGCTGCGCAGAACCGAACTCTGAGCTGGGTTCTGCGCTAGCCTTTATCTTGGCGAGCGCATACAGGTGCGTTGTGTAGTCTACTCACAAGTCACTTTTACTCTTATAGAGAGTGTAATTAAACTTGCAACATCTCTTTATATAAGTAATATTTGAAGTTCTTATAAAAACATACAGAGCGAAATATTATTTGGTGATCGGTACCCTTTAAAGGGAAATCCAACCTTAATAGCAAGTTGCTTTGAAAGAAAGAGGAAAAATCAGAGAAGCAGATTGGTGAAAGTTTGAACGAAATCGGACAAGCAATAAGAAAGTTATGAATTTTTGAAAGTTGTAATCACTATACATATGGGAATTTCAAATTGGCCGAATAGGTAATGTTACTATGATGTAGTTGTGGACAACTCCCACATTCGCTCCAACACACAAAATGACTAAAATGTCACTTTTTTCAAAATGTATTACTCAGTAGGATCTTTTTCTTTCATGAGGACCTATAACAATATGCAATGTCCAATATATTTTGAGTACTGCCCCGAGGGTAAAAGCACCTCGAAGAAAACTGCAAATTAATGATATTTTTGTGTACGACAAATGGGAGAGTTGTCCTCAAAAATGTTACAATTGACTCACCAAATTGCCAATTTGAGATTCGCATACATGTAGATGTAGTGATCTCATTTTTCAAACATCCATAACTTTCTTAGTCCTTGTCCGATTTCTTTCAAACTTTCACCATCCTCCTTTTCTTATTTTTCTGCCTTCACATAAATCATCTTATTATTAAGGTTGGATTGCCCTTTAATTCAAAATCACTTACTCGTTCCTTCCTTTTTATCATCTGCTCCTATAATCTTAGCTGTCCCAAAGTCTGTGATTTGTATGTGCATCTTTTCATTGAGAAGAATGTTTTCTGGTTTCAGGTCTCTGTGGGAAAAAATAAAAAGAACATGGCATGGATTAAAGACTAGTCATCAACATGAGGAAGAAGAAGGAAAAAGGTAACATTGATTCACAACAACTTTGAAGAAACTCAGTACTAAAGATAAGCTAAGGAATGGAAAAGAAAGAGAAGAAATAAAGAAATTAAACATATAAAAAGTTGAGAGAGATACACAATGCAGAGAGAGAGAGGGGAGAGAGGGGTGGTGGGGGGGGGGGGGGGTGGAGACAATCCAATAACAGCAGAGGAAAAAAAGGAAAGGAAATGGAAGATTTATAGGAGGAAAGGAGAACACATCGAAACATGATACAATAAAGATTTAATAATCCATATGATGACAGAGAGAAAGATAGAGAGAGAGAGAGAGAAGCAAAATACATACGTATATATTGAAAGAAGCACCATTCACAAAGTTACATGCATGGGGTAAATGGAAACTTGGAAGATAAGAGGAGAATTGCTTGATTAGAAAATTATTGATTGAAATAGAATGATAATAGAATTAAAAGATGCGTCAGAAGAGGAAGGCAAACAGAGATGCGAAAACACCAGGATACACAGGAGGGAAATGGAGGAAAAATCAAAACATTGAAATGAAACATGAGAAGAAAGGAAAACTACAGTGTAAAAAGAGGAAGTTAGGAAGTAAGAAATACACAGCATTATACTTAGGCAAGCAGAAAAACACTGAATGGATGAGGAAATTATGGGGAAATTATGACATTTTAATTATAGATACATGTAGCAGCTGCAAACAAAGAGACAAAACTGGAAAAAAAGGAAGGATGGAGAGAAAAAGCAGGAGAAATAAAGAGGGCAGGCAAGGAGATGAATGCAACTGTCATAATGTGAAGGGAGAATGAATAAATGAACAAGCGGATAAGACAGAAAGAAGGATATACATGTAGAGTGAAAAATTGACAGAAGGACAAACTAAAAACCGTGAGAAAGGATGAGACAGGTAAGGAGAGAAAGAAGGGACAAAACATACATGTATTAGAGAGATAAAAAGAAATAATCAAACAAAGAAATGAATTAAAGAAATTACAGAAAAGAAAGAACTTAACAGAGGGACAGGATAAACAGAAATAATGAATGACAGAAGAATGGATGCATGATGAGAAACGCAGAGATAGAATGATAAAGAATTGGATAGATGAACATAAATATCGGCCAGAAAGATAGCAAGAAAGAGAATAATAGAGAGGACAAGAAGGATCAACAATTATTATTTGTATGAAGGGTTTTCAGACGACCAGAAAAATTGGCGTATCTCATGGTTTGCGCATGAGTACCCGGATGACCGTGCAATTTTAAAACAATATCTCATGGTTTGTGTAAAAGTACCCAGATGACCGTGCAATATATCTCCATATCTCATGGTTTGGGGTGCGCGTGACGCGTAAAAAAGTGAATACGCGCTTAAATACGCAAAGGTTAAGACAATGGATGTATGCGCGCAGCTCTTGCAAGATGCTTGGGTAAGGACAAAAATAATTTTCTCTCTGTGTTTTATGTCGAAGTCCATACAAAAACATAAGGACTATTAATGGTGAAAATTGAGGAACTACGTATCATACAATTAATAATAATAATATTGAATGGCTTTTCTTTCGTGGGACACAAGGATATATCGTACTCGCATTGAAAATATTTCACTCGTCGTGCCGACTCGTGAAATATGCTCATAGCTCGTGCGATATATCCTTGTATCCCACTCAAGGCCATTCAATATCATATAAATATGACTGTATTTATTTTGAGGGAGAAAGGGACAGACAGACACATAAGGTAGCTTAGCGAAACGTTGTGACGTGGGAAAGACGCATATACATGGATTGCATGTATAACAAAATTATTAAAAATCAAATTTTTATTCTATAGAGGCAGGACCAAAAATTTAGGATGTAGAATAAGTATTTACCTCTTTGAATACTTTTAAGCAAAATAATATGAAAAATTTTATTCAGATATATGTCTGATTATAATTTTAGAATCACAGACAAAACTAGCAATATTCCTCTTTGCGTCTTTCCTGCATCTTTCTGCGCCCATCGAGTTTTGCTAAGCGACCTAATGAAGGATGTGGAATGAGCAAAGGATAGAGAGACAAACAGATACATGTACCATTATACAAAGAAATTATAAAGATGAGGCAGGCAGAGAGAGAGAGAGAGAGAGAGAGAGAATAATAATAATTAGAAAAGAATTAAAGGGAAATCCAACCTTGATAGCAAGTTGCTTTGAAAGAAAGAGGAAAAATCAGAGAAGCAGATTGGTGAAAGTTTGAACGAAATCGGACAAGTAATAAAAAAGTTATGATTTTTTGAAAGTTGTAATCACTAAGCATATGGGAATCTCAAATTGGCCGAATAAGTAATGTCACTGTGATGTAGCTGTGGAGAACTCCCCCATTCGCTCTAACACACAAAATGACTAAAATGTCACTTTTTTTCAAAATGCATTACTCAGTAGGATCTTTTCGTTCATGAGGACCTATAACAATATGCTATCTCCAATATATTTTGAGTACTGCCCCGAGGGTAAAGGCGCCTCGAAGAAAACCTCAAATTAATGATATTTTTGTGTACGACAAATGGGAGAGTTGTCCACAAAAATGTCACAACTGACTCACCAAATTGCCAATTTGAGATTCGCATAGATGTAGTGATCACATTTTTCAAACATCCATAACTTTCTTAGTCCTTGTCCGATTTCTTTCAAACTTTCACCATCCTGTTTTTCTTATTTTTCTGCTTTCATACAAATCATCTTATTACCAAGGTTGGATTGCCCTTTAACAATGATGGTATCAAGGAAAGGTATAGAAGAGAAACTTCTTGAAGCATGAAAGAAACCTAGAATTAAAAAAAAAAAGAAAAGAAAAGAGAAGACATACATACAAAGGGTGAGAAAGCGACCCAGGAATATGGCAAAGGAGAGAAAAATAAAGGAATACAAGAAGAGAAGCAAAGGGGGGAGGGGGGGGGGGAGAGAGAGAGAGAGAGACAGTGTAAAAAAATACATTTTCGTTTATGGGAGATCTCTGTGATAAAAATGTGATTTTGTTGCATCAATTCTTATGTACATGTATTTCTTTGTCTTTTTACCAGAGCTCTTTTAGAGCTTACATGAGCTAAATTGCTCACTGCTCCCATGTATTTTTTCACTGGAGAGAGAGAGAGAGAGTGAGGGGTAGATAGAGTTAGCAAAAGGGGGAGAGACATGGATGGATAAAGAGATTAACAGTGCGAGACGGAAAGAAAAAGAAAGAGATAGAGAAATAGAGAGAGAGAGCCATAAGCAGAGAGAGAGAGAGTTACATAGAGACAGCGAGAGGAGGAGCGACATTGATGGATAAAGAGATTAACAGTGCGAGACAGGGAAAGAAAAAGAAAGAGATCTATAGACAGAGAAATAGAGAGAGTCATAAGAAGAGAGCGAGAGAGAGAGGTACATATGTACATAGAGACGAGAGAGGAGAGACATTGATGGATAAAGAGATTAAAAGTGAGGGACAGGGAAAGAAAGAGAAAGAGATAGAGAAATAGAGAGAAAGAGCCATAGGAAGCAGTAGAGAGAGAGAGAGAGGTACATAAAGACAGCGAGAGGAGGAGAGACATATATGGATAAAGAGATTAACAGCGAGGGACAGGGAAAGAAAGAGAAAGAGATAGACAGAGAAACAGAGAAAGAGAGAGAGAGAGAGACATAAGAAGCAGTAGACAGAGAGAGAGACATAAGAAGCAGTAGACAGAGAGAGAGAGAGAGAGAGAGAGAGAGAAATGTGAATAGATTGTTTATACTTCACATCCACTTTGGTGTAACAAACAAACCACTTAAATGAGCCTAGAATCACTTCAAGCCTTCATGTAATAGCCTCCATGATAATGCACATCCATTAGTGGTAATTACATGTACTGGGTATATGCATCATTAATCTTTAGACGAAAACAGTCCAGTATCAAAATACATTGTACACACCTTTCATTTCCAGGCTTACTTGCCTATACAAATATTTCTTATTTCAGCTCATTGTAACTGCACAAATTACATGAATTCAATTCTATAAAAAATAATTGTTACCAATAGGAATGTACTCCCCCTTTTATGACTGTCTTTGCATTTGAACTTTAAAAACACACATTCTATCATTCATTCTTTTTAGTTCCTCTCTTTCTCTCTCTCTCTCTTATTTGTTTCTCTCCCCCCCCCCCTTTGGTGGTGGTGGTGGGGGGGGGGGGGGTGGCAGGGGAGTATTTAAGATGTACAAATTTTACCTGTATACAATGTACATGTTCATCAGCTCATGTACATAACATCTCACATTTGCAATCTCGATTGAATACATAATCAATATCTACATATATACATCATTTCTGTTTCAGCAAAATATCCTGGGGGAAATGCAATCTTGTATGCAACAGTGTTTATAGTTCAGTTTATCAAAAAGCAGGGTAGAAAAAGAGACTGATGAACTGTGCAGAAAATAAATTAACCTTAATACCATACCATTAATAAAATACAAGGTACATGTACTCTACAAATTGAATCTACTTTCTTCTTTCAATTAGGCAGTTTTGACGATTTTAAAGTAATAATTTTCAAAATCTAGAAACACCTATACATGTAATTTCTTTTCATATATAATTAATTTACAGAAATAAACTGAAAATAAACAATAAAAGAAAACAGAGTAAATTTAATTGTCCTTGAAAGAAAAGGGAAAAGGAAAGAAAGAAAAAGCATGCTCTACAAAGCTAGCATTAAATGCAATAATTTGGCATTGCCATTTTGTATAAACAAGTCCAAACAAATACATGTATTGTAATTTTCACAATTTCATATATATAGAAAAAAAACACCTCCTTTCAGCTTGCTACACGTGTACAACATGTGCATGCCATATGCTATTTTTAGTCACATAATGCTGTATGCGGATTAACAATAACACTCAATTCCTGCTGGAAAGCAGAAATTAGATTAAATATCAACACCAAGCCAGATGATTCATCCCAGCCAGGCACTCCCCTACACCCTACTGCCCCTGCTGGCTGAACTTAGCACAAAGTTACACATACAGCATCCATTCAACAGAAACTATGGTGGCTTTGAAGTGCACAAGATAATACAAGTTGGCCTACAATGTCATAGTGCAATATGGCAACATTTATATGTCACTATGTCACTGTATAGAGAGTTAAATGTGCTTGAACTTCAATCTTTAGACTTCAGGTTTTAAAAACCCTGCAATGTGGACAATACTATCTTATCTTAAGACCACTCTACATCTCAATATACCAGTAAAATATTGATAATGCACCTAATGTAATGTTGTTATTTCTTAACAAGGAAAGCGAAACCTCCTCCTTAAAATTTAAAAAAAACTTTGAAGTTTAGATATCAAATATGCAGAACATTGTTTACATAAAAAAAAAAAAATAGTGTAAAAAAAGATGAAATGATTAGAAACTTGTCTAACAAAATCATTTTATGAACTTGTAAACTTAGAACAGCAACGCATCATTCACGCACCCTACTTGGTTAACTTCCTCAAGAAAACTGCAGCAGCAAAATAAAAATACACAACCCTAATAAGCTTCATATTTCTGCATGATAGAACACAAGGTACATCTGTGAGTACATCAAGGGACTTAAAGGGATATCCAACCTTTATAACAAGTTGCTTTGAAAGAAAGAGGAAAAATCAGAGAAGCAGATTGGTGAAAGTTTGAACGAAATCGGATAAGCAATAAGAAAGTTATGAATTTTTGAAATTTGTAATCACTATGCATATGGGAATTTCAAATTGGCCGAAGAGGTAATGTCACTGTGATGTAGCTGTGGAAAACTCCCCCATTCGCTCGAACACACAAAATGACTAAAATGTCACTTTTTTTCAAAATGCATTACTCAGTAGGATCTTTTCGTTCATGAGGACCTATAACAATATGCTATCTCCAATATACATGTGTTTTGAGTACTGCCCCGAGGTTAAAAGTGCCTCGAAGAAAACCGCAAATTAATATTTTTGTGTAGGACAAATGGGAGAGTTGTCCACAAAAATGTCACAATTGACTCACCAAATTGCCAATTTGAGATTCGCATACATGTAGATGTAGTGATCTCATTTTTCAAACATCCATAACTTTCTCAGTCCTTGTCCGATTTCTTTCAAACTTTCGCCATCCTGTTTTTCTTATTTTTCTGCTTTCACATAAATCATCTTATTATCAAGATTGGATTGCCCTTTAAAGGGATTCGGTAACTTTGTGGAGGCTTGATTTAATAAATTGTTGAATTTTGATATCTGTCTTGCATAATGATGTTCAGAAGGATAAATAAATAGCCAAGCATAGAAAGGTTTTCAAATATATATTAATGCTATTATTAAGATATCTATGACTGAATACTCCCATTTACGAAAGCATATGGACATACGCTTTAGTCTAACACTGAGTCTATGGGGGAAAATGAGTCTGGCATTTTCGGTCGCTTGCATATGTTTACTTTTGTGAAGCACATGATGATTTTGAAGTGCTTTTTTTTCCTGGGCTTCATTTTTACACCATATTACATACACTGATACGGTAAGGCCAGGCAGCTCAGATTTTATCAAGCCTCTACAAAGTTACCAAATCACTTTAAGTGTATGCAGCTACTTTTTTCCCACTACAACTAGCCATTCATTTACAAGCAAAATCGGTTAAGAAATAAAAAAGTTATGAAAGTTTGAAAAGTCTCAATTTACTTTCTATGGTGATCCTCAAATTGGCAATGTTGCTTCAAAGTGGCAGGTTTAGTAGTACAACCCTCAATATGTTTTGTACACAAAATTTCATATTTTCTCCATTATCTCTAAAGATGCTGCTTGTTTTTTTGTGAACTCAACATTTTTTGTGTCAAATACATTTTCCCATGATATATCTTGAGATCAGAAGGAGACAAGCTGCACCTTGAGAGATAATGGGGAAAATATGAAATTTTGTGTACAGTAATCCTGTCACTTTGAAGCAACATTGTCATAGAAAGTAAATTGAGACTTTTCAAACTTTCATAACTTTCTCATTTGGTATTAAACCGATTTTGATGGAACTTTTTTTAAATTGCTTCTCTCTATCCTCTCTTTCATTTTTCCCCCAAGGGTTTCATTCTCCTTAAAGAATGTTGAATGCCTTACCTGTGGATGATGCCCATACTGTGAAGGTATTCAAGAGCTAAGATGATTTCTGATGTGTAGAACCTTGATGAACTCTCGTCAAATGAACCAAGCTTCTTAATGTAAGGTAGCAGCTCACCACGTTTAGCTAGGCTCAAACCAAAGTCTGTATGTCATACATTCAGGAAATTTATGTGAATTGTTTGCACGTTATTAAAGTCAATACCTCTTATACCATTCGGTATACAGGTTTAGTGATTGTATCTTGCATCAATTTAAAGGTGCTTCATCCCTTTTGCAGACTTACACAAAATTCTGCGAAACTTTGCACAAGTTTAGTACATGTAGACATCCTGTAGATACTGCCTATGAAATTTCAAGGTCACAAGTTCTATAACTCCTTTGTAAGAAATGAAAATCTTGCTCTTGTTGCACAGGGAGCTATTCAGAAATCAGCGCAAGTACAGGTCTAGTAACGGTTTTTAAAAAATGTTAGAAATTACGCCTTTTTTTTTTTACTTAAAAAAAGATAAGTGTTACCTAATTGTTGTTATAAAGCAAATTATAATCCTTTTCACATCCGTACAAGTTTTCCATTTATAACTCTTTTGTAATTTATTGCATACTCTACAACTTCAAATTTTAGGGCTGCAAAAGTGACGAAGTACCTTTAAGAGTTTAGTAAAAAAAAGATTACTGAGAACTAAATACATAAAAATATCAAAGATTTTGAAGAAAAAAATAATAATTTCACTGTAAAAATTCTAGCAACGTACAGCAATCCGCTTGCATGTCAACCTCTCCCCTTCAGTGGATGGCAAACCCTATCAAAGAATTCAAGTTTTGCAGTGTGGGTTTGGATGAAGAATGTCTCCATTTTTCTTTCAGATACATGTACAGTTACTTCTATTGAGAAGTTTATATCTATGGAAGATATTTCATGCCTAATTAATCAATGAAAATAAGTATCTTAAGTTAAAATTTCACTCTTGAAAGTTCTTTTATGACTAAGTGCGGGGGTCCAGTGGGGTTACATTTCTTGTATTCATTTCAAGGGTTAAGCAATGACATTAAAAAAAAAAACAAGATGAATGCGACTGCATCTCCTATATGCCTCCGCCTAAATTCAGTTGATGGCTCAAACTGTTCTTGATATATTGTGATAACCAGAATAAAAAGCCTCTAACTGCATGTTAATTGACCTCTTTGACATTTGACCTTATACCTTATAACCCAAAAGTCTGATCAATTTATCTCCTCCTAGTCATGAATACAAAATAGTTGACATATGGTGATAAAAGGTTAAAAAAACATTAATTTCACATACATGTACACCTGTATAATGACCTCTATGACCTGTCACCGTTGACCTACGTGCACAAAAATCTAATCAGTTCGTCTCATTATGGTGATGCATACTAGTTCCAAGTTTGAAGTTAATGGACCAAATGGTTCTTGAGATATCACGTTAAGACTAAAACCTGCAATTTCACAACTGACCTCTATGACCTTTGACCTTTTACCTACGTATCCTAAAATCTAATCAGATCGTTTTTCTATGGTGATACATACTATTACCAATTTTGAAGTTCATACCTCAAATGGTTCTTGAGATATTGCGTTAACAAGGCTAACACCTGCAATTTCAGAAAATGACCTGTGACCTTTGACCTACATACCCCAAAATCTAATCAGATCGTCTTCCTACGGTGATAAAGATTAGCACCACGTTTAAAGTTCATACCTCAAATGGTTCTTGAGTTATCGCTAGAACGAGGCTAACACCTGAAATTTCAGAAATTGGCCTCTGTGACCTTGACCTTTGACCTACGTACCCCAAAATCTAATCAGATCGTCTTCCTATGGTGATACATACTAGCACCAAGTTTGAAGTTCATATCTCATGTCAGTGGTTCTTGAGTTATCGCTAGAACGAGAAAGCAGGATGGACGGAAGGACAACCCGAAAACATTAAAAAAAAAAATTCAGTCACAAATTCAGGAAATTAGAAGATTTGTTTGGATATCAATCCCTTCCATGCCGTGGGCTGCAAAACCTACCCACGAATTCACATGTCATCGTCTTGTTAACGTGTGATTTGACCGAAAAGCTCTACATTATTCGTCAGTAGATGGAAAGAGTTACACCCTGTACTGTACCTGTCATGAAGTTTATATCCATAGACGATATTTTGTCCCAATTCGTCAATGGAACAATGCATTTTAAGTCAAAATATCACTCTTTAAAAGTTTATTTATGACAATTAAGATTTCACAGCCCCCTTTTAGAACACTTAATGTACATGTAAGCCACTACATTTGCAAGTTACATGAATAAGACATTAAATGTTACAAAGAGACCATCTTGCTGCCCAAATATGAGGTAATAAGAGTTGCCCAAATATTGTTACAAATTATTGAATTTGAATTGAATTTGAACTAAATTTATTGATACATCTGTCATTATAATAGAAATACTTCTTCTATGGATTAACAATGAACATAAGACATTTCACAACAAAATTAAACAAAATTAGGTGTAAAAGTATACATAACAATGTGAACAGTGTAGTTACATATTGAAAATTCTCCAGGAAAGCTGCAGTCCCCTTCCCATTGACTTGCAAGCCTTTCATGTATATATGGCTATGAACATACCCCTCAATTTAGACAAATTTTACCCAATAAAACAAGAAGCAGAATAAAAGAATTTTTCAATAGCCCCCCCCCCCCAGAACATTTTCTATAACAAAAAAAAAAAATCAAATACTTTCTTTCACAATCTGCAAGTTACACATGTTGACATTATTCCACTGAAATTGACATACAAGGGGTATTCTTTTGTACAATCAGGGAACAATAATCATGATATGATAGATATAATCTCACTTCCCCTTCCTCTGTTCTATGAATTGTTTCAATATGTTGAGAGCCAGAAGGGCATTAACTCCATGTTAAAGTATAGGAGTTAAAGGTAACAGATACTTTTGGGAAGCTCTCAAACACTTTTCGTGAGATTTCTTTGATTTTACTTAATAAATAGCAGGGTACTAACATAACTAAGATGCTGTGAAGTTTTTTCCTCCTCAAGTGAAATATTCATCGAATGAGAGGTGAAAAGTAATAAAAATCCCTGGCCCAAAAAAGAGGGGATGTAAATTCAAACAACGGCCACACACATTACGCACATGGGGATTGCTGTGTGTTATAGATACGCTACACACAGTGCGAAGCGCTGGGTTTATTGAGCGGGGAACCTTCGGGTGGATATGGTCTTAGCGTGAGGCAGTGAAAAGCCGTTACCAAGCGTTTCTTACAGATATTTACACTAAAAATTGTTCGAAATCGTGAATGGAATGTTAAATAATCTCGTACATGTGTCTTATGATAAAAGGAGAATAGTATGTGACTATGTTAGATAAGTTTCTTGCCAGTTTTTTTTTGCTACCAAGACTGTCTGTGAGCTTTAATGCCCTTCTGGCTCCAAACAGACGGTTTATCAAATTCACAGATGCAATAAGATTATAAGAGCATACAACAACATACCCTCACAATTCTATCTCACGCTATTAGATTCCACGGAAGTGATGCCATGTCAGAAGTGTTTACTCTTTCCAAACATTCACATCTGTACACACAGCAATATTTGTTGCTGAAATATATTTTGAAACAACAGCGTGCAGCTCATACACATAAACAGCAGATAAAATTTCTTTACATACTGTATATACATGTAAATTTTCCTTGTATTGAACAAAAAAAAAAAAAAGTTTTAAAGCCATTATTGTATTCATTCTCAACACTGATTTACTTGACAAACTGGACATACATGTGTACCAGCAATCAAAGATGAAATGACCAGTGAACTCCATCGAAAAGTGCTTCATGCAATCATACATGTATCTCGCAGCCAAAGTACATGCTTTAATTTCATTTTTAAATAATTCTTGTCTATTATAAGATTTTTATTTTTATCAGAGCTTAGTGAAAACATGTACACTATTGTTTCCAGAAATACATTCAAGAATTAAAGATGATATACATGCATCACTTTGCATAAACATGCTCTAAACATAAATACATGTTGTACACGTATACATGTAACAATAAGCCAGTTTGTAATTACAATTTGCTCATGAATGTGCAAATAAACGTCACTTGTACCGAGTACAATTGACCTTTATACGCTGTAATTTTGTACGCACCAGTATGACTTTGCATGTTAAACAAGTAACGTGTCCACCAAAACGAGTGTGCGTGTACCTACCAATTGGGGTCATTTCAGGGTCATTTGTACCGTGAACTAATTACGAACTGGCTTATTAGATCACAGATCTGACATTTTCTTGTCAGATCTAAAAAAAAGAAGCGTAACGCACATGACACTTTTGTCCACTTTAGACCTTTGATCTTTGACCCACGTACCCCAAAATCTAATCAGATCATCTTCCTATGGTATATATACATGTACATGTACTAGCACCAACATGTTAAATCTATAGTAAGAATGAACCTTTCTATCACAACATCCAGCATTTCATAGAAGTCAATACAAGTCTGATAATGAAATGTATGATTTAAAAAGGATACACAGCTTATAATTATCTTGGAAGGTGAAGTAGAGTTTGACAAAGAATGGATGATCTAGTCTGCTCAGCACCTCTTTCTCTCGTAAGACATACTTCTCCTTCTTCTCTCGTAGAATATGCCTCTTTTCAAGTACTTTGACTGCAAGAAAAAAATTAAAAATTTAAATATATGAGTGTAAAAGAAACTTTATATAAATCATTCAAACTATGAATGTAGATGAACTGGTCTCAAGATAAGTTTAAATGTTATTTTTCACAAGGCTTTTTATCCAAATATTTCAATGTAATTATTTTCTCAGGTTGAGGATGTACCTGCTTTTCTACTGAGACTGATGGCAATTTACATATTGCATAAAAGTACATTTATCAAGCGCCCTTTATATTTTGTTCTTTTATTTTCTAGTCGTATATCCCCCAACCCCATTCTCTCCCTCTTTCTCTCTCTCTCTCTCTCATTCTTTCTTTCTCCCTCTCTGCCTAAACCTCCTCTTGACCTCTCGACCACAAAGGATACATGTGTACATGTACATAAGTGTACCAGTATTTGTCTAATCATACAATGTTGTAAATACTGCTCATTTTGTAAAACAAATCATACACAACTGCAACCTATAGATTGCCTCAACAACTCAGCTTTTTGCAGGTTATAATTCATAAATGCATTAAAAATGCTTACTGTGAAATTTAACTGGCAGGGAGCAACAATATACATGTACATGTAGTTCAGAATAAATGATTAATCTAGTAATATTGTCGTACTACCAAGTTTACGCATTCCAAAGGGGAAAGCCTGGTTTAACCTACAAATAATACAAAAAATAAAAACAATGAACAATCTTGTTTATCTACTACAAGACGTCACAGAAATGAAATTTGTTCTTCAAATAAAAGACAAATAAAAGTTTGTAGTATTCAGATAGAGGTCTGAATGTCAAATATGACATTTCCAGCATGCCTTACACTTTGAATATGAAAGTTATTATTGACAGAAAGGGCATGCACATGTACAATAAAATGCATTCCTACTATCTACAGTGTATACTTACTTGCATATTGGCTGCCTGTTGATATTTCTGTAGCTAATACAACCTGTGGTGAAAAAGAAAAATAGTAGAAAAGAAGGCAGACACACATGTAAATGACAACTTATAATAGAAATTTAACCTAATGTACAATACAGTGTATTTTGTTTATTTTGAACAGTAAACCACATACATGTACATACATGTCTACTTTCCTTCATGCTTGTTCTAACTTTCTCTGTTTCCAATATTCTTTGTGACATATTCATTCATTGTGATGTACATGCATATCTTGCACTCTAGCGCATTTTATGTGTATGTGGATTTTTGACGTACCTTTATTTTGGATAAAATTATGTTTCATTCAAAATAAATCATACTTGATAAAGCCCTAAGGGCAAAAATTCGTAATTTGAACTTGTTTACAGACTGTCTTCATTTATTGTTTGTGATTTACTTTTCATCTCCGAGCAGAACTTACATTTTTGATCATATATGTACATCACATGGTTTATCTCCAATGAGAACATACACTGTACAATGTACATTGTATATAAAATGTTCAAGAAATGAACACTTGAGAAGCTGATTAAACCTACGTCATGAAGCCAAATTACATGGAGATACATGTATAATGTTTACTAATTTTACCACTAGCGTAATAACAAGTATTTGAACAATTGTACATGTATGTCATTCAACACAAATTCAACACAAATTTGAAATACCTGTCAATGGCCATCTGTCATCAAATTTCCAACTCAATATCAATCAAGACAAAAGGTGAAATTTTGCCAATATTGATTTTGAAAACATGAATTTCATGGATTTGCTGTATTCAGAAACTGTGATAATAAATCTACCATCTGAGTAACTTTCAGACAAAAATTGGTATGAAAAAAAGCTGAAATCATGGAGTACAATAGGTAGCCAATAGTGAATTTTGTAGGGGTATGAAAAGACACATCCGGAACACAAAATGCATAGTAGCAGTGCATAATAATTGTAATTTGAAGTATCTGAATGAAGTTTTTATAATATTAAGCCCAATCTACATTTGTAGGTATGTGTAGGAGAGGTATTTACCAGGGCCCATGTCCAAATTATACCTTTCAATGCCATAAGAGTTAGATTTGCAACAATTATGAATTCTTGAGTTCCTTTTTCCTTCCAGACACGTCTGCTTGTGCCACTTCATTTTGCTTAGCTCCCTTAAAAACAAATTGTTTTTTGCACCAAATTCAAATCATGTCTTGATTCTTGCTCTTCGATCTCGAGACCATAAATTTGTTACTGTGGCACACTAAAGATGTGCCTGACTGTGTAGTCAAGTTCACTTGACTACATGTTAGACTGCTTTCAAAATCAAGGCTCATTCTTTCCTAAATAAAACCACTTCACTTTAATCTCTTAAGGTTAAATATATAGTCTGAACACAAGCATGTTATATAACAAGCTGAGAAAAATTGCAGAAAATGAAACAATAAAAGATCAAGGTGCAATTTTAATATACGCAGTGATTCAAAGCTCATTGATTAGTGATATTGTAGCATTAAAAACAAAATGAAGTGAGATTCTGATCATGATTACCCCCCCCCAAAAAAAAAAAATTTTTAAATCAACCTTTAAATCTGCAACATTGCTCTGTATGCGACCAGCCTAATAATAACTCACCTCTGAATACGATCCTTCTCCCAAGATGGTTCCAAATCTGAAGTCTGCCCGCTGCTTCTTCTTCAACATAGAGCTAGATGATGGAGACGGTGATGGGCTGGTGGGCTGAGGGCTGGTAGCAAATTGATTGTTAGTAGCCTTGCTGCTGCTGTTTCCTCCTGGGATGGATTGTGAGTCTGTGGTGTTGTTGTGTTTGGACATGGCCTCTTGGTGACATGACAGACTCATGGATGAATGGATAATCTGCTTACACTCTGACTGTCAGTTGGGATGACAACGAAAGAAAAGAAACAGACAATTCATTAGAATAACATTTTAGAAGACGTTAAAGACCCTATCCAGAGTCAATACAACTATATGGGATGACAGCAAAAGAAAAAAAAACCCAGACAATTTATCAGAATAACATTTTATAAGACGTTAAAGACCCAATCCAGAGCCAATAAAACTATACATCAAAGACTCAATTCTAAGTTCTCCCAAATCGTCTACTTAGTTGAAGTATAGTGCCGGGCTGTAACCGAACAACCCGGCCTGGCTGGGAGCGAGCTGCAATCCCGCTTTGTAACTTCACTTCAGTGCAGCAGCTAAGACGCCGAACTTTTGTTTCACTCACATCTACAAGTACGAGTTGAGCTGCATGTCGGAGTTATCAAGGTTTGGTTAGCTCAAAGATGCAATGAAATACCTTAAGACGATATTGATGCTATTTTTTGTTATGTAACTTATAAAAATATGAATTCATGACTTTAAAAACAACAAAACAAAGTAAGCACCACACAGTTTCTCACATGTGCAAAGGCAGGGAATCACAATCATGCACGCACATCACCAGTGCAGCTCTAGATGATATGACGTCATCAAATGTAGGACCGTTTGGAGGTCGATAGCTGCGATACCGTTATCTCTCCTGGCAGACAACAAAATCGCATGCAATTGATATTGTTGTCTTCTATGGCTTATAAACTTTTCATTGATGAGTAATTTGTCTAATTTTTTTTTTCCTCTTTGGACAGGGTCATTAACAATTACTGACATGTACTTTATCAGTGAAAAAATAAACTGGAGCGGTGAGCGATTGTGAGCTTCGAATGAGCTCTGGTAAAAAACAACAATAAAAAACATAAAAATCGCTGTGAGAAAATCACACTTTTACTACACCATGTAGCCAAAAACAGATCCTGACAACAAAAACCATTTTTTACACTGCTCCTTATATTGGCAGCATTATCATGTCATGAAATTTCTCTACTGATTCTCACTGGTAGGGAATGCTTAATATGGGCAGCAAGACACATTTTAATGAAGAAAATAATTTTTTGATTGACAAGTTTCTGGAACATGACTTCACAGAGATGCCATTAGATAATATGGTACGAACAAGGACAGATTATTTATATATTCAAATTTATGAATGAATCACTCTGTAAGGTCTTGAGACTTCACAAAGTTTTAGACCCAGAGATATTTGGTGGGCAATAAGTCATACATACATATAAATCTGTCACAAAATAAGATTTACTGGTACTTCCAAAGCTTTTTACAATATTCCCCCTATATTGTTTCTATTATGTATGCACGTATAATATATGTAGGTCTACTATTCTATACCTTTCTTCAAATGCATGCATACTTTAGAAGAAAAAAAATGAAAATGCCATCCGTTAATCACCATTTTCCAGCAAACAACTTGTTTATCCCTTTATTTTCGGCACACACTTGCTTTTCATGTCATTCCATCTGATAACTTTATTCAAAGAGGATTACTGGGATAAGCTTAGCGATCTTCAGAAACAATAACGTCTTCACGTATGCATACAGCGTTTGAACACCATGCATGCAGTGTGTGTGTGTCCTGAATATTTATACAGTACACTTACTACAATAGTAATGACAGGACAAGAGTTGAATTAGCACTTATGAAATTACTCTCTTTAATAAACAAAAATTTCTTCAAAATTTCAACATTCATTTTCTCTGTACTGGGCCCTGTTTCATAAAACTTGTTACATGTACATGTATCAACAACAAATGCCAAAATTCTATAACAAATTTGCTCTCAGCCAATCAGATGCAAGTATTTCAGTAACTTATATCAGTTATTGCAACTTGTTATTGATAACAAGTTTTATGAACCTGGCCCAGAGCAAATTTGAAAGCTTTAAATTCAGTTTATTTTCAGTTCCAAGTTCATTTTATTTCACTGAATTTCTTACAATTTCCCAATTAATAAGAACATACATGCACATGTACAGTAGTTCAATTTTCAAATACACATGTATAGAAATCACATTTATCAAATCCCAGTCAAGAATCAGCACAGCTGTTTAAAAAAGAATAAACTAAAGGTCATGCTTGGAAAGTTTCCTAAACAAAAATGGATGTAAATGTAATTTATAAGGACAAAAATGAAAGAACAAGTAAAAATAAGAGTAATTCATAAGGACATTGTAGATTGAACATTGCAGAGAATTGCAGGAAATACAGGCACGAGCCTTAGCAACAAAATAAAAAGCACATACAATGTAGAAAAAAGGCTGGCCTAAGATTTATTAAGAAACAGAAGAAGAGAGAAAAGGAGAGAAAACAAAGGGCAGAGAGAGTGAAAGATCTATACAAAGAGAGATTATGAGATCTACACTGTACGTCTTGTGTGGGTTTGTTTAAATTGAATGTTTAATCCAACAGTCAAAGTCATATTAGAAGTAGTATATTTAGGAATAAATTCTCAATTCCTCCCTATTAATGAACCCTTTTGAATGCCTACATGTACATGTATGGTGTCTGAAGATAAAATGATTTAAAGTAAAATGCTTGATGAAAATGCTAAGAAACAATTATAATAACCTACACTGTACATATAAAATAATTTAGATGTAAATGTACACCTGTACAGGATTAAGATAACTGAGCCTACATGTACATGCAGAATTTTAGTCATAGGCTTAGAATTAAGATGAATGATTAGGAACAGGAATCTTAAAGATGAAATTGATATGGTAACGTATACAGAAAGGGAATTCAAGTATTTGAAAACTGTCCCTCATACATACATTGTACATGTAACCTTGGCAATAAGATGATAATTTGCGTGAAAGGCAAAGCAGAAAAATTAGAAAAACAGGACGGTGAAAGTTCTAAAAGAAATCGGACAAGGAATAAGAAAGTTATGGATGTTTGAAAAATGAGATCACTACATCTACATGTAGATGCAAATCTCAAATTGGCAATATGATGAGTCGATTGTGACATATTTGCAAACAACTCTCCTGTTTTCGGTTTTCTCTGAAATGCCTTTACCCTCGGGGCAGTACTCAAAATATATTGGAGATACATAGCATAATGTAGGTCCTTATGAAAGAAAAAAATCCTACTGAGTAATACATTTTGAAAAAACAATGACATTTTAAGTCAATTTTTGTGTTTGAGCAAATGGGGGAGTTGTCTGCAGCTACATCACAGTGACAATACATATTCGGCCAATTTGAAATTCCTATACATGTATATGCATAGAGATTACAACTTTAAAAATTTCATAACTTTAATGCTTGTCCGATCTCGCTCAAACTTTCACCAATCTGCTTCTCTGATTTTTCCTCTTTCGTTCAGAGCAACTTTGCTTTAATATGTGCAATGCAATTCACTATAAAATGTCTGTGTAAATGCATGCAACTTTAATACTAAGTCAAAGAATGTTGATCATCCTTGGAATTAACTTATAAAATACTGATACACCTACGTTTATAGGTGCTCAAATTACATGTAGACAAAATGACAACTTTGTCATACATGTACATGTATCATTCTATTTCCTTTTACCTGGGAATATGACAGTATTCTGAATTGTACAAATATCTCAATGAACAGAAATCCCAGAAGCATAAAGTAAATTTGTGTTTGCACAACAACAAAAACCACAAATCCCAACATGTGGTGGAATTCTTTTATTGTGTTTAGAGTGCAATTGTACGCGGAGCAGTCCAGTCAAGATCGCAACTTGAACTTTGATCACAGAAATCTTTGGATCAACCTAGAATGATACTCAAAGTACAATTTGTAAGGATTGTTGGAAAGCCTATTCTTTCACATTTTCCTACCCTTAACATTAACACAAATTTTTGTAGGGGGATGGGGGAAGGGGAGTTCAAGCTATTTTATTCATACATACATGTACATGTTGTAAATGTAGGTTAACGACCATATCTAAGATTTTTATCTGATCATCATATTAGGTTTATAGCCATATTATAGCTTGAATCAGACCTGGGCCCTACTTCATAACACTTGTTATCAATAACAAGTTACCATTAATTGTTATAAGATAGTGAAATCCTTGAATCTAATCGACTGAGAGCAAATTTGTCATAGAAATGTGGCAGTTGTTATTAATAACAAGTTTTATGAAACAGGGCCCAGGTATGACGTGATATCATTGATATGACACTTTTGATGTAGTTTATATTGGTTCATAACTCCAGAAAAATTTGCTAATTAATGTATTGAACACTGGTTGTACATGTACGACACATGGTTCCCCGACAATTACTCTGCAGTCAATATCCTACTGTACACTAAACCAAATTCTCCTCTTCATCCCTTTACCAAACACTATACCTAACCCTAACCCTAAACCTGACATAACTCCCAATTGCAACCCTTCTCCCTACAGCTTTGATGAACTTAAGCCTGGAGCAATTGTCACTGGAACATGTACATATAGATGTACATGTATGTTGGATCACTTGGACACCTAATGACCAAATACCTTGGACTAGCCCACTTGAGGCGTCCACCGTATACGGAAAACTACCCCCTGGACAATTACCCCCGGACAACTACCCCAGAAAACTACCCCCTGGACAATTACATGTATCCCCCCCCCCCCCCCCCCCCCCCGGACAACCGGACAACTACCCCTGGAAAACTATCCCGGAAAACTACCCCCTGGACAATTACCCCCCCCCCCCCCCAGACAATTACCCCTAGGGTAATTGTCATTTTATGGGGGGGGGGGTAATTTTTCCTTGGGGTAATTGTCTGGGGGGTAATTGTCCTGGGGGTAAGTGTCCTGGGGGGTAGATGTCCTGGGGGGTAGATGTCCTGGGAGGTAGTTGTCCTGGGGGGGGGGGGGGAGAAGGGGGTAGTTGTCCACGGGGTATGCAGTTGTCCGGGGGTAGTTTTCCAGGGGTAGTTGTCCTAGAATCACCTTGGACTAGCCCAAAGATGGATACTAGCAATGTTGCTGTGTGGGTAGATACACCATGCAAAACAACTTTTCAAGAAAAGTCTGTATGTAGGCCTATACACGTACCTGTATTCTGTAAAAGAAATGTACATGTACACGTACATGTATGACACACCAACATGTAGATGTAGATCATGTAAACATATCTTTGAAATGTAGAGTATAACAAAAGTTCATGCACCAAAACTGAACTGCAATACATACTGCATAAACATGTTTTTTGTGCAGCTGGTGAAATACCTTTGAATTTGAAAAGGATTTGACAGAAATATACATGTATCCTTGGTATGTGTACATGTATTGAATTCTATTCACCACTCTGGGCTCTCCATACACCTACAATATGTACATGTGACCATTTGAACCCTGTAATATGTGAATGGGTAGTGGCCCATCTGCATACATGTATCTATCTACATGTATCTATGTCCCATAGCTTGGAGACCGCTGGGGCAACAATGTGACGAATATTAAGACACAGGTTCTCGAGATCCATCACATTGTGCAGATATATAATTCTACATAATTATATGGCCCATAACAATATTTATTTAACTCCTACCATGCCGTGAGTGGCAAATTGCCATCAATATAATGTTTATTCCTATGCAATGTATCTTTGCCCAGTTTGCTCAACGAAAAACACATTGAAAGTTAATATTGAACTCTTGAAAGTTCATTTTTGACAATTGCTCAAAAATTTAGTGACATGGAAGGGGTTAAAGAAATTATACTAATACAAGATATCAGTTCTGAAGTCAATGTGGGCTATGTGCTTTTTCAATATATGCTCAAATATATTGTCACTGAATAAAAGTAAAATAGTGTTTGGTCCAGGGCTGGAGTCAATTCAGATAGTGTAGAAAATCAACCACAGAGCAATTGTTGCTGGAGTACTCATTGTACATTTAGAACCCATTTTTCCCCAAACCATCAGCACAAATGGGAGTATGCAATTGTACAACACTGGAAAAACTAGAAATTGTTGCATACAAAATGTAGCTGAACATAAATACTGAAATCAGCTGGAGGGACTGGTATTCCAGCATTTTGGATTCAAAGGGGTAATATGAATTCCTTTACCTGCATGTCGTCAGGATATTTGTAGAATTATAGGTACATGTAAATGTATTATTTCAATATATTTATTACATGTGTTCCAGTTCACTGATGGGGATATTTTCTTGATACTATAAAAAAATAAAAACAAAAATAAAAAAACTACAGCCTACATCATGTTTCCATCATGACTCCATCATTCATTTGGAACAAATTTTGAAAATCACAAAAAAATAATGAGAGTGAAATGATTTGACCCAATGCCAATTCAAATGATCATACATGTACTGTAGTACCCTAAATGTATATGATTGTAGATTCATCTCCCTAAATTGGGCCTTCTCTGCTGCATACATACAACATGTAATGCTGAGCAATGCTTACATGTACATGTATTGTCAAACTACTGTACTTCACAAGCTCAAAAGTGAGATGTCCAGATGGACAACTGCCCTCCATCCCCACCCCCCCCCCCCCAACATGCAGGACAGGCTCCCAAGACTACCCTTTCTGCTATAAATCCTACATGTACCTTTAAAAGTTGATAACATGCCAATTCCTTCAATCATCTAAGATTCATTTCAATTCAATGATACATGATATTGATACAAGTGCTTAAGTTAGGATGCTGCTAGACCATACATGTATTTCGTTCAATTTGGACCGACGGTAAGAAAATTCCTGTCTCGAGGTCTGCTTGCTCGAGTACATAAAAAGTGAACTTAAAGATATTTGTAAGGCAATTAATACATGTTGCATGCCTTCAAATATGCTTCAAAGATATTTGCACTCTTTAAATAATGAGAAACACAGTTTAAGTAATCCAAAGATATATGCAAAATATGATGGAGAAAATTCAAGAAATAATGGCTTCTTACAATAAGGCCTTGTGACAAAAGTTCATGAGTGACCCAAGTTCAATGAAAGCCAATATCTTTACTTTTAAAAGATATCAAATTCCTGCATACCAACCTGAAAAGGGTCTTGAAATTATTTAGTATAGATCTGTTTAACTCTTTGAAATTGGATACAGAAGTCTCTTTTTGACAAATTGTACATTAATTCTTGTGCGAGGACTTATTAGGACTTGTTTTGACCTATTTTTATTGGTATGCTGTATGGTTCAAAATTAAAGTTTGAGATCACAGTATTTCCTAGCCATTCGTCAGTTCATTTTCTAGTTTTTCTCCAATTAGTACGGTTAACTTTTTCTTTTCATAAATGCTAATTTGCTTTAAATTTATTTAGACAACACATTGCAGAATATGAAATTCCTAAAAAAAATGTGTCCAAGCTTTGGTCACCTCATAACATAATCAGGCTCACTCACACATACATGTATGCATGGTTATTCACAGAAACCTTGCACATCATACGTGTACTGCCGGTATTGCCTACACAGGCGAGTGTGCGTTCTAGATCTCATACATGTAGGTGAGAGTTTCAAAGGTGCAAGATGGCATTCCAAAAATAGCCTGAAAATTTCAATTGATCAATGTGATCACTGATGGAGATGCAACTAAAGGAATTGTCTGGAAATGAGATATTCAACCATCCTACGATGTGAAAAAGAAGTATTTCCCCAAAATTTTGCTGATTATTCTGGTGTTTTTACCTCTTTAACTTAAAGAGGTCAACTGTTGATGAAATTTACAGAGACCCCTCTAGTGCCAAATCAGAAAGGCCATGCAATGCTGAGCGGTTCCAACGCGACATGCTAAACTTAATTGTGCTAATATCTCACATCGTAGCACGCACAGACGGCAGTATACGCGTGCAGGATATTAGCACCATCAAATTCAGCATGCAGCGTCAGAACTGCTCAGCAATGCACTGCCTTATACTCCGTTCATCTACAGCGCACATTCTGTGCTGATCTCGCTGTCTTTGTAATGCTAATCGCACAGCGAAAGCTACACGTAAACGGTAAGTAAATCCACATCAATGTCGCCATGTATTTTTTTTTCACATTTCTCACAATCCAATCGTTGAAGTGGTGGGATGAGCTGAAAGAGGAAGATTTCAGTAAACTCCGATGGTGGTTTGCAAGGTTCACCATACGTGGAAATGGATGAATCTTGCCCACTGATTGTTTTGTTTACTTCAATACTTGTCTCTCCGTAGGGGAGATTGTATGGCTTGATGTTCAAAGTCATATTTCATAAAACATCAAGCCCGTATGGCTAGGTCGAATCACAACAGAGGTCGAAAGATGGGCACTTGACCATGTTGACTCTAGAGTCTATACCTTAAAGTGCCACAATAATAACTCCTTCTATTGTGGGCATCATCAGGAATATAACATGGTAATAAACTTGAAGTTGAACTTTGAAGCCAACATCTGTCATGTCTGTGGATTTACTTTAGTCTACTAATCACTTTAATTTTTAAAAAATGTAAAAAATATAAAATAAGAAATCTAGTCTATAGACTACCCCCAAAAATGTCATCATTCGGTGTTGATATAGTCTCGCAAATGTAATCCTTTCCTTGTTGACTATGCTAAGTACGTTGATTAAGATCAACAAAGTTCAAAGAATACCACTTTTACCAATACCAGGACGATCGAATGACTAATGAGCATTGACACTGCAGTGGCATTGGCTTGTGCGTGTAGCATGTAGGCCATATCGCAGGTAGAGTGCACAAGAAGGGATTGGGGCTAAAAATATTCGCCGGTCGATACTTACAAAGTCGGCAGAATTTACGCTTGCCATCTCCCGTAGAACAAATGAAGAAGACTTGAAATTGCTGCAGACAGACTTAGTCACCTGGAAAAGATCATAGCAAACCAAGAATTGTCCTATTTATAGCATAAAAGTAGTTAAATATTCAGTATTTGTGCTTCTCGTAAAACATCGGCCCTGAATTACTTGTAAACACGTTGAAGCGGGCCGGCAATATTTTAGTCCCACAAAATACGGTAGCGTTAGACGAAAAATAAAAAAGAAATCTTCAACATACATTCGCCAATGTAGAGAGCCAAACCACTTTTCAGGCTTCGAAACTTGTATTTGAAATCAGGCATTCTTAAAACGCCTTATTCGAAAGTGCCCCTACAACTTACATGTATACCGTCTTTTCATATGGCCCTATCATTGCCCTATCTACCTCAACAAAACAATGAGTGGCGTTCGTAATGCTTTTTCAACTGACAAAATATGCTCCTTTGAAGTGTTCTATTGTTCTGTACTGATTATTGTCTCCTTTTAAATTCATTTTTAAAAGGACCCGTCCTTAGGATCTAAGAAAATGACTAAGTAAGGCTTGATCTGAAAATGACCAACATTTTTTGTTTGTTTGTTTGTTGGGGGAGAGGGGGGGGGGGGGACTGGGCGAAACATTCATCTTAAACTGTTTGGGGCATCAAAAATTAGAAGAAAAAAAAAATAGGTAAAGTATTTCTTTCAAAAGTGAATTTCTGAACTAAATTTGCCTCCTCTTGAATTTGTGGGTTTGGGCGGTCTCACAAGACACATGCGAAAAATCAAATCAACGAAATAGATAAGTTCCCGTTCTCCCTTTCAAATTCTTTCCCCATTTCTCCCTCTTCTTTTTGTTTTTCCCTTTTTGCCATCCGTTGGGACGGGGGGGGGGGGGGCGATGTAGCTACGCCACTGCAAATGAAGCAGCTTGTGTCCAGACACTGCTCAAGGGGGTCATATGGATTATGGAGTACCATGTGCTGATGAAATGCGAGAGAACAAGGCTGTTTTGAGTGGGGGTATGGGAAGCCGGGGGGGGGGGAGGGGCACTCGACCCCAAAAGTGGTAGGTATGTGCCGCTGGCAAGACAAAAAGGGGGCTACGGAACGAGCTCATCATGAAAAGGATGGTCTTCGGAACTACTAGTATTTTGGAAAAAGGGTGTCTTTGGAACTGGATTACAATATAAATATGATGCTACGGAACTGATTCCCACAAGCTCCCATTAGCTAAAATACAAATACGCTGTGTGTCATGGCAAGTCTATGGTGTGTGTATTCATATCAAGCGGGGTTAATTCGCTTGCATGCGCTCAATATAATGAAAACTGAATTCCCTGGGGTGGATTGGGACCAGATTGGAAGCAATGGGGAAAGCCCTGAGGAATTTAGCACCTCGAATGAAACTCATTTTCAACTTTTCACCAAAAATGATATTCTTCGAAACGGGCCGGTACGGGCCAGAACGCCTGGAACGACGGAATTAAAAAACAAACAAACAAACAAACAAACAAAAACCAAACCCCCCCCCCCCAAAAAAAAAAACCCCGGTGTTTTGGAACGGTTTTCTCTCTTCTTTTTCTCAACAAGAAAACAATGGTATGCTTTGGAACGGAAATTTGCGAGTAAAAATGGGGTCTTCTCTAGCTGCGATACATACCCCCCGCACACTATATACTGAGTGCCCACCCACCCCCCCCCCCCCTCCCCTACCGGGGGATGGGAAGGCGGATCACATCACTTTCTTTCATGTCACTCGCCTTTTTACCCTTTTCAGTTCTTCTTTTTTTTTCGACATGGGGGTGTCCCGTGCCCCTTGTTGCTATGTTATTGGTATGTGTAGGCGAAGATTGGAGATTGGAGCCAAACTATGATCACAGATCACTGCACTGTCCATTATCTTCCGCAAGATAAGTTCCGAAAGTACGCCATCTGTAGGCAGCATGAACTCTTTAAAAAAATAGAATGACAATGATGACCAAAGACTAAAAACAAAAAGAAATGGCTTATTTCTTCTTCTTCTTCTTCTTCTTCTTCTTCTTCTTCTTCTTCTTCTTCTTCTTCTTCTTCTTCTTCTTCTTCTTCTTCTTCTTCTTCTTCTTCTTCTTCTTCTTCTTCTTCTTCTTCTTCTTCTTCTTCTTCTTTTTCTTCTTCTTCTTCTTCTTCAATACTTGTCATTATTAGGTATTGTTATGCTTGATGTGCTTGATTTAGCTGGAGGGTAATATCATAAAACAGATGAAGGAAAATAGGATCTGCAGCTCTTTATGGAGCGTTCAAAAGCAAACAATTAAATTCAGATTTATTTGTTTGTTTGTTTGTTTGTTGTTGTTGTTTATTTGTTTTTTTTTTGTTTTTTTTGGGGGGGGAGGGTTTGGGGGGGGGCATTGCCATAATAAGCCTATTATTTGCCTTCTTTTACTTGTATTTTGCTACCATGATAAAGTAGGCCTAAATGAAGATGCAAGTAAAAGCCTTGAAAAAAAATGCAGTTGCCCAGTGGTGCAAATTTATTAAACACGATAAAAACTACTTTCGAAAAATAAACTCAAGGGAAATTTTCAAAGGCCTATTGTACTGCCCGTAGAAATCAGGTTCAGATTACGTAATACACCATTGTAATGTTCGCACATTTCTAAAGGTGATAGACAGGGCTATTGAAATTGCCTTCAGTTGATTTTTCGAAAGTAGTTTTTATCGTGTTATTATTGATTTCAGTCGTTGCCGAGAGGGTTGCAGCTTACCGCGGCTTGTTATCGCGGTTATCGCCTGTTTGGTCGTAATATGGTTTGGTTTGGTTTTATTCACGATCATAAAAAGATACAGATTAAACATATAAACATGGAATTATATAACAGTATAAATATAGCATTAGTATTAACATACAATACAAAAGAAAGTAAATTAAGATCGAGGGATGACCCGCTTCAGATTAACTAACATAAAGCTAATCTGTTTTTCATCGGGGTCCCGTAAGTGCAGACGTAGATTGATGTCCTCAGTCGCACAATTTGACGCCGGTTGCCGACAGCTTACCAGGGGCGGGGGAGCGTCTTTCAAAGGGGGGGGGGGGCGGAGTCCACAAAAATTAATGTAAAAATCTACCACAAATGTAAGAATAACCAAAGGGTACTTTGGGGGGGGGGGGAAATGGGGCATCTACAAGGGATGATCATAAAGCGAACAGGGGGACCATTTTTGTGACATTATATCAAGCATCATCTTCTTCATTCTATTGTGATTCTGGACACTGCTTCAGCTTCCCCAATTAACAGGGGTGTGTAATGGTCTAATGACTTATGTGCGAGCGAGCGAAGAGAAAGAGCAAAAATTTTCACACTTTTTTTTCTAATGCTACAGTCCTTGGGTTGTGCATTATTTACAGCATATAATGAAAATGACTACTAAACACAAAATTAATTGGGGGATGTCAAATAATCTTTAAATTGGTACATTAACAACTGTCGCTTTTCTGTACAGGATTACATCAATAAATTATGAACATACTTTATGCGACCTGCTTAATTGATTTCATAATGCACTCTAAGAGCGAACGAGCTTACGAGTTTTGCTGGGGGGGGGGGGGTTGTGCCCCTCTTGCCTCCAGCTCCACTATTTTACATTGTAGTAGTACATGTAGTATTATATGGGTAGCCGCACTGATTTATTTTTTTTTTTTAAAGTTAAATATGGCTCTTTTTGTAAGAAACAGTTGGAAATACAGGTAAACGTGGCACTTTCCAGAAGAGGAAAGGGCGCTTATCAGAGGTTTAGAGGGCACCTATGAGAAGAGGAAATGTGCACCTATTAGGAGGTCAAAGGGGCACCTATTAGAAGTAAAAATGCACTTATCAAAGGAGAAAAAGGCACATATTAGACATGTTAGAGAGATTTGATTTGAAAAGAAGCACTTATCAGAAGGTGAAAGGGGCACTAATTAGCAGGGAAAAGGGGCACCTATCCGAAGTAGAATAGCACTTATAAGAGAGATAAGGAGACAATTATCAGATTTGAAAGGGGGCACTTATCAGAGGAAGAAAAAAGGACATTTTATCAGAAATAAAAAGAACACTTTTGGGGAACTTGAAAAAAAAATCAAATACAAAAAAAAAAATGAGAAGAAAGAGGAAGGACCACCCCCGAGGATTTTTAAAATTCTGATATTCGAGCAAAAACGTCCTCATGTTAGGGCAGCGAGGTGCTCGAATATCCTTACAATAAATAGTGCAGCAAGCATGGCAAGGTGTCCGAATATGTATTTTCTGTACATTTTCACTACAAAGAGTGTTAAAATTATTATTTTTTAATGGAAAGTTGATATTCGATCAAAATGCGCCAGTCTCCTCTGGATAATGTGCCCCTTACACCTATGCACATAGTAAACATGTAGGGAATGTTGAACTCTCTAACATGAAATCATTGTAAGATTTATACACTTAACTGTATAGTTTGATAAAGAAGTAAAAGCGTCGTCACAGCTTACCTTCGATTCCCTGTTCATTTAATCAGCGCCAAAAGGCTGTTAATCGTAACGTACCCTCCAAAATGACGTACCTATTATTTCACTCACGCATACATTGTTCATTATTGGGAGAGGAAAATACCCTACCCCCTGATCTTATCATTGGAGGATCCGGGCAACAGTTCCAGTCACCCCCGGACATGCCGGATACAACATCCTTACTCTATAGCTCATGTTTATGCTCTCCATATTTTAATCATAACATTTTCAACTGATTTATTGCAGTGACGGAAGAAAGTTCGGGGCGGGAGGGGGGGGGGGAGGGGGAGGTTATCTGAGACAAGTAACCCCCCCCCCAAAAAAAAAAAAAAAAAAATGTGTTAAGTTGAGTTCTGCTCATGCGATTATACATTGTGAAAGAAACTGTCTCGCAGCAATCGGGAAATGTTGATCTTGTCTAATTTAATGTCGTCTGTGACGTTTTGGAATCATCAAAATGATAAGAAATTGACACAGTCTCTCTGAAAAGCACATGCATTTCACACAAAAATGGTTATATGGGACTGCAGACACATGTGGCATGAATGTTCGGCCCGAATATTTCAGCTATTTCTCGTCATATTTCTAATATAAGGGCATTTGGAGAGCAATCCTTTTCAGGGAACATTTCTACTACGATGTTCTTCCAAACTGACATAAAAGGAATGAGAAAGCTCACAAAATTATTTTCACCTTTCCCAGAACTCAACCGTCTCTTTAATCCAAATAGGTGTTCTGCTAGGGGGGGGGGGGCTGGGGGAGGGGGAGTTAAGCGCAACCCGTGCATCCCCCCTCCAGGGCCTGTCCCGGATCGGCAACTGTGTTAAGGATTGCATCTGAAGCCTAAAATGAACAGCTGAATCAAATCAGTCTGGAAAACGGATGTGGACGTCACTGAATGTCTGTTCATAGCGAGTAGAATCTGTCGTCGAGACGTCCTCTCCAACAGATGACAAAAAGCATTTCATTCTTTATCACTCTGTCTCATGTATTATTGTGTGAAACTCGTTGCGCTCGTTATTAGGTGATCGAACCGAATTAGAACAACTATGCACACCGATCTGTTGGCACTCGAGTGTCTATAATACTCAAATTTGCTGTTTCGGGAAAAAGGGAGAGCTGAATGTTTTGTTTGTTTGTTTGTTTGTTTGTTGTTTTTTTTTCGTTTTTTTTTTTTTTTTGGTCTGTTTTTTTTAGGAAAAGCTAAAGCATCAATCGGTATAATAACAAGAAAACGTCAAGCTGTATATCAGGATTCCCTAATGCACGGTAATACTCTACCTTGTATTTATAATCATTTTTTTTTCCCCTGGCAAAATTACTGGCATTTTATGTTCCGCCGAACTTTCACTATTACAGCCTACTTATACGTAACTGCATGGATTTTAGATCGCATTTGTTGAAACTTGCAGGATTTAGCTCTAGATAAAATGAAATTAATGTCAAGAGAAAAGGATGAGTGTGAAAGAAAGCTGGTTTTAGATCATTTTTTTTAATTACAGGATTTAGCTTGTATACAATATAATCAAACTCAAGAGAGAATGACGAATGTGAACGGAGACCGATTGACCGTAGCTAGCTCCTGGGTAAACTATAAAAACATCTGAAGTATCCCGGGAATTCCCCCCATACACTATCAGAACATCTTGGTCTGATATAAGTCACCATGTGTAAATGTAACATGTATGTGCTGACTTTACATAATGGCGTCTATACTGAGCTTGATATTTTTGCTACCTCTATACCATTTCCCTCTTGCTCTCCCCATTCCAGTCTCTCTCTCTCTCTCTCTCTCTCTCTCTCTCTCTGTCTCTCTCTCTCTCTCCCTTTCAGTCTCTCTCTTCTTCTAAATCGCCCTCTTTCTCTCTGCAACTCTCTTTCTCTATCTATCCTTTGTTTGTCTGTCTGTCTGTCTCTCTCTCTTCCCGCCTCCCTCTTTTACTCTTATCTTCTCAATGTTATAAACTTCTCTGACCCCTGATTCGTTGGTAATTATGAGACAATATCAATGTAGCGTACAAATTTCAGCCTGTCCGCATTATCCTGACCATTTTAAAAAAAATTTTTTTAATGTAAGTTAACTTATATAAATTTGTTGTTATCTATTCAAAAAACAAAATAATCATACGATTCAGCAAAATGGAAATTATTTGAAAAGATACCCTCGCCCTCCATTAATGGAAATGAAATAAAAATGTTTTAACATCTTCTGAAGATAGTTTACAATCATTAGGGGGAAATGTGAAGTAAAGTGTATACGAGCGACTCGGAAAGGGCTTAAATCGTCACGTACATAACGTAAACATCATTTTCTTCGTGACGCTGCATGGGGAGGAGTGAATGTTTACATTCTTCCAATAAGAAATCTTACAATGTACTTCCTGTTCCAATTAATACCACAGCGATAGACCATGGTCGTAACTCTTATCACACTTGTCATGGCATGGCGATTTAAAGCCCCAGCATTAATCATAGTTCAACAACATCAGCGGGTGAAACCAGTTAGGCATATAGGCCTACATCTCAGGATATTAATATAAATTATATAATATACATGTACATAATATATTTTTAAGGAAAATGCCAATGTAAGTAGGGTAGTTCTACAGCACGCAGAGCTGTCCTGACACATCCCACCCCCACCCCCAGTTCAGGGAGGAGCCCCAGCCCCCTCCCCCTTGTTTTTCAATTCTTTGATACATCCCTGACATTGGTAGTAAACATACCTGTCATCATGACGTTGTAAACAGAGCCAAGAAAAATGTATCTTAATGATTAGGTGTTCTGATCCAGGAAACATAGCGCCGGCTCATATCATGCATGTTTTGGGGGAATACGCCATAAGAACTATGGAAATGGATAGACCAATAAGAATTATTTACTTACCAGACTTATATTACATACAAAAATGATTTCATCTCTATCCCTTCTTATATAACGCGATTGTTTATTTTACATCATTTAAGTTCAATTTCAGTATTTTCTATATGCCCGTTGGAAATAAGTCCTTATAACAGCAAGCAAATTGGATTAAAATTGATATTCAAACAATTATTACGTGTAATATAATCATTATATAATTTTTGTTTTAAAACATTTGTCAAAGCTTTGTACAATAGTTTTACTTTCATTTCATGTCATCTCTCAGAATAGCCACACCTAATGCAAGTTCTTATCGGCAGTGAACTCCCCCTATCAGTGCAAGAAGATAATAAACATCGTAGCCATTATGGATAAAACCAGAGATAAGCCCTTAGGAAGGCCCGTTGAACTCCTGACATACCACTCGTCTTAATTACCGCCAACTGAGTAGCTTGACAGCCGTCACAATGCCACGATGTCAGTAAGCCAGACAGGCGATTTAAAGTGGGCAATCAAATCTATCAACGGACTGTCAGTAGTTGGTATTCCCTCATGTAAATATCTGTACTTTTTAGTTTATTGTACATGTCCATTTTTTTGTGTGACTTACATGTCCCATGTTTAAGTTTATATATGTAAATTTATACGATGAAATGACATAATGATAAGACAAATTGACAAACAAAACACTCTCTTCCCGTCACATACAATGACAAATTCATTTAATTTCCCTTTCATCTAACTTTATTCATGAAGGGTTTTTTTTTACTCAGCATAGAAAAAGTCTCATAGTTTGGAACGCACAATCCTTAATAAGTTAGAGTTAAGGATGGTAAAAACTTAGATTTGTAGTAGAAAGTGATATGAAGAAACATTGACTGTTCGCATTATTTGGACTGCAATTTGTCGAATATACCCTTATACTTTATCAAAAGAAAACCATGGTTGTCCAAGTATTTTCGGTATACTATCTTGATTATCATTCAAATTATGGTGAAAAATTCAGGGAGAAAATGAGATGCGTCATGATCAGCTTCCAAACTCACTCGCTTTTGGTGCACTGTATAAAGATATATGAGGTACTAATATGGAAACGTTTTGGATAACATAACGTTTAATATTTTGAAAATCGAAGCGTCATTACCTACATCATTTCAACATATTTACATCAAAATTTATGCAACTTAATGATTCTCGTTGGCATTTGCACTCTTTAAAAAAACTTACTTATTATTTAAAAAAATGGAAATACTTCGCCAAAATGAAAATAATTCATAAATTGGAATAGGCAATATATCAAACATAACGATCATGAATAATGAAGTTTCAAGTTTTCTTTCGAAAACTTTAAAGTGATGACTTGTCTGGTTGAGAGCCAGAGGTGCTATAACCCGTATATTTTAAAGGAGAATGAAACCCTGGGGGGAAATCAATTTTAATGGAAAGAGAGGATAGAGAGAAGCAATTTTTAAAAAAGTTCCATCAAAATCGGTTAAGAAATGAGAAAGTTATGAAAGTTTGAAAAGTCTCAATTTACTTTCTATGGCGATCCTCAAATTGGCAATGTTGCTTCAAAGTGACAGGTAGAGTAGTACAACTCTCAATATGTTTTGGGCACAAATTTTCATATTTTCTCCATTATCTCCAAAGATGATGCTTGTCTTTTTGTGAACTGAACATATCTGTTGTGTCAAATACATTTCTCCATGATATATCTTGAGCTAAGAAGGAGACAAGCTGCACCTTGAGAGATAATGTGGAAAATATAAAATTTTGTGTACAAAACAAATGGAGAGTTGTACTACTAAACCTGTCACTTTGAAGCAACATTGCCAATTTGAGGATCGCCATAGAAAGTAAATTGAGACTTTTCAAACTTTCATAACTTTCTCATTTCTTAACCGATTTTGATGGAACTTTTTTAAAAATTGCTTCTCTCTATCCTCTCTTTTCATTAAAAATGATTTTTTTCCCCAGGGTTTCATTCTTCTTTAAAATAGAGTTGACACCCTTCTGCCTGTCAGCACATTCAGGGAATACACCGTAAGATTGAGCTCTTTATGGTACACATAAACAGGAGACACTGAATTTGACAGTATAACGTACACTCTAAAATGGTAGATTAACACTTTTAACATGCTAGGTGCAACACTATAAACATGATAAAGGTTGAATCCAACATGTTAAAAGGTGTTAATCTACCGTTTTGAAAAAGTGGTCACTCCTCAGCCCTTTTAAATGGTGATTTTAACACTTTAGTTTTTAGAGTGTACCGAGTCCTTAGAACTACTATTAGTAAATATCATCACCTCTCGACTTGGAAAAATAAATGGACTATGCTTAAGATAATAGTAATATGACGTAATGATGTCATCACAGTGCACTGAAACAAATACTTGAGTTTACATGTATGTCAAATACGCTATCCATTTCAGTCCTATATATACATTATACATGTACGTTAAAAGCTATTTAGCTGGAATTCCCCTATATATTATGCTTGAGGAATGAAGAGTTTTGACTTGGTATCCATGGTAACGCAATCCATGAGGTCTATACAGCATTGTGTTCTATCATTAATCCCGTAACAAGTGTATTACACCATACCAGTAGCAATTCCTTCCAATTTCCTCATGTCATCAATCCCCATTGCATTATTTTTATATTTGAAAGGAATGCAAGTGCACTCTGATTTACCTCTCTCTCTTTCGAATGTTCTATACTGCTAATACGAGCGACGATAAGTTACACTTTATCTCCTCCTAATATCTGTCAATATAATGAATCAATAAGAGAGTTATAATGGCAAAAATCCTTAATAAACGGAATATGAAGAAAGAAAATTGAGTCTTTCAGGAGTGAAATCATTTTTCATATTTACTGTGCTACTTTGACATATTGTTTCTTTAATATCTATATCATGGCTCGATGACTCATTAGCAGCATGATCTTCTCCAAACCACAGAGGATCAAAATCCCTATAAATCTGGAAATGATATGCAGTCTGAATCCGTCATTACAACGAACTATTCTCCCCCACCATACCAATCGCTGACTTGGGCTGATTTCATGATAATTGACAACAATCAATAATGAACCCTCACCATTGACAGTTGACGGAGTAATTCCATAAAGAGATTCAACCTGAATGATTTATTTCAAAATGGAATATACCAATCTACTCAACGAATATAAATGAACTGTAAAATAAAGATCGTGATTCTATCTAGTAATGGGAAAACTGTTTAATAACAACTCAGTGACGTAGATATACATGATATAGGGGGAAGGGAAGCAAGTGCCCTCCCCCATCGATAGCGAAAAGGAAAGAGAGAGAGAGAGAGGGGAGGTGGCATAGGCGTAAATATGCAGGAAATTCTTTTCATCAGAGGGGGACGTAACAATAGGTCGCCCCCCCCCCCCTGATGAATAGAATTGCGTAACAGATCTCCGCCACTGGAGGTGGAGATAGAGAGAGAGAGAGAGAGGGGGGGGAGATAGATGGTTAGAAAGAGAGAGAGGGGGGGGGGGGAGAAACAAATGGAGATAGGGAAGGCAACATCAAAAGAAGATGATGCAGCCTCTCCGACACCCTTCCCCCGCTTTAGTTCTCACTTTGTTAATTAGATTATCGTGCTTTACTTGGAGATAATTTCCCCCCCCCCCCCAAAACCCCCCAAAAACACCTATATTAAAGGCGATGTGTGGTCTTCTTAAAATAAAGATACTTTTTGAAAGGAAAATGAATAATTGACAGACAAAAGGCAAACGCTTTATAAAGAGTTCTGGTAACGTTCCAGATGATTTCTTTGATAAAAAGAATGTAGTTTTTTCGAACCCAGTTTAAAAGAAGTCTGTAAAAGATAATAGTCAACAATTCAATGCAATCATTTATAAGGCATGTTGCTAAAGATATATTTCCCGCGGTACGTAGGATGAACTACTGGTGGATTTAATGGACTTTAAGCTGACAGCCTGCTGCGATTCTTTGATCATTTTGCGACGCTGACACGTGTATCTCCAAACCACCAAAGCACAGAGAGTCATTAAGGTAGCCAAGATAACGAAAATGATGCCAAACACTCTCGACGTCGACTCGTCACCATCTAGCAGGAAAACCAAGCCAGCGATGAGGAGAGCCAGAGCCAGGATTGACATCACGACGGCTGCAGTGAAGATGCACCTGTAGCGAGTGGTTTTGTTGTTGGTAGTGGTGGTGGTGGTGGTGGTGGTGGTGGTATGGGCGCGGTCACTGGTAGGTGATCGGGCGCGATCACTGTTTGCACTGCAAGAGCGACTAGGTGGCGCCGCGGCCTGGAAGTTGGTATGTGTTACCAGGATAGGTTCTTGAGCGGCCTGTAGCATGTAGCTACCAGCGGCCATGGGATGACCCGGCCAGGAGACCGAAGTCTTGCTCGATTGGGTGCTTAAGCTCGGCATGATTGGAAACAAGTCAGCTGGTGCGATTGGATCAGGATGGTAATCAGTGGAAAGACAGATGAGCCTTTGTTATTCCTCTCAATGTGATGCTGAAGAGGAAAGATAGACGTGATTTCATTAATAGGTCTACATGTTATGACGTAGATAGTGACAGATGTTCCATGACGCAGACATCCAATTACACTTGTATTTAAAAATTTCAGTTTTTTGATGTATAGGAATTGTTTTTACAAACATGAAATCTATGAACGTGATATATGGTGAAAATGAAAATTAATAAAATTCTAATTTCATTTTCATATTTTATACATTTTTTTTCCCAACTGAAGTGACGGTAGGGCCATTTTTTATGGGAATAGACTCTCAACTTGAGTGTAAATGAAATTCAAGAAAAAAATAGAGATGATTGGGTATGGCTATCTTACAAAAGATAATCTGTTTTATTTAAGGACATTCAGGATTATGTAATTCTGAGCATAATTATTAACATTCGACAATAATTATAGACCCAACCATTGATATGCTTAAATCAGACAAAATCTCACGTGAACCCGCTATCGTAAATTAGATGTCCCCTTCATGACCCGCGGAACCGGGGGAATGGGGGCTGCAGCCCCCCCCCCCCCCACACACACACACTTTTTTAAATAGCAGATACGTTTTATAAAACCCTTGGGAAAAGGTTTAAAAATTGTCATTAATGAGTGAAATCAAATCAGCCGCCACTTTCAAATTTGCTCCGCAGCCCCTGCCCTTGCATTCTGACATAACACCACCGCACACACTATTTTAGAGACTAGCAGCGTTTTGTTATCATTTGAGATACAATGCATATGACTACGCATAAAAGCGAACTATTATCCATTTTGCAAGAATATTTTAATTCAAATAAAATATGAAATAATAAATGCAATATTTATCATTTTAATGTACATTTGTTTCACTTTATATTTCGGGGAATGTATTTCGAGTTCCACCTTAAGATGAACAACAGTAATAACTTTTATCTTTGAGTACCAAGGTCGTTTCCGGACATTGCTATAAGATATCAAAGTAAGGCTTGGCTTCATTGCATTTACAAGGCAATATTTAAAATGGTAACCTAACAAGAATAATTTATTGGGTTGTTTTTAATCTAGAGAGAGTTTTGAAAGAAAAATCATGGAAAAGACTGAATCATATTGAATTCTTGAAGCTAAGTTGAAGAAGTTTGCTACTTCCCTGATCATCCGGTCAGGGGATAAGATACGTATAACTTGCTTCATTCAATCAATTGTACGATGTAAAGCTTTACAAAAAACACCAAAACAAACTGTCATTACCGGAACCAAAATGTTCTTACCTTAATAATCTTTTTGATCCATAGCTGATCATAAGAAAACAGTATTAATCCTCGTTTTGTGAAAACAGAAAACCAACTTGAATGCACACCCTGGTCTTGAAAGTAGACGTAATTTATATGCGTCGTGCTTGTGGTACAGTGACTGTGTCTTCGCCGTGAACACAGACAGTAATCAATATACCACGGTCACGATGGTGTAGCATTTCGATCTAGCAATGATGGGAGGAATCTCGCGCGTCTGAAAGCTGGGATGGGCCACTGATCAGAGGCTGGGTTATCAGATAGGAAAACACGGTCGCAATTAGTGTAGCAAGGACCTATCAAGGACTCGTGAAATATTGAGGGAGTTGCATGCAACTCATTACTGGTTAGCTGGAGGTATATGATGCTTTTGATGGCATAAAGATGTTGGGCATGGATTGGAGTGCCGTAAAACCAGTTTAAGCGAATATACTACATTATTCAAAGGCTGCAGTATTCAAAAGCGACACTTTTCCCCATTTATTTGCTTTTCCACAGGGTTCCTTTATTATCTGTCAACAATCATTTTTCAAAAAACAATCTAATATATCAAAATAATCTCGGCCGCATTGTGACATATAAAATAACTGATGTATATATCATATATCTATTGTCTTATATATTTGTTATCTTATATGAATATAATGTATATACCATTTCTATTACAAACAAAAATAATGAATGAAACAAAAAACAAAACAGTCCGAAACATTTCGTAAAATGAAACAATTTTTATTTCTTTAAGATTTGTTTGTGCTATATATCTTTCCATATCATGTTAAGATTTAACAGCTGACATAACTTTTTCAAACAGTGGTATCTGGTTTTTGCACTTAGCTGAAATTTTTTCTTTTCTTACAATAATTAAGATACAATTAAAAGCGTTGTTACTCGATCCATTAAAGCCGAACAATTTATTCTGGTTTTTGTGTCTTTGAGAATCCATTATCATGAAGGTGTACCTCAAGGTTCAGTTATGGACCCACGCCGCTTTATGATGTATACATCACCTTTAGAACACTTGATCGAAAAGTATGGTATTGATATACGCAGATGACACTCAAATATACATGATATTCTTAGAAAAGGAACGTCTTACAGTTATCTTTAAGTTAAAATTATGTCTGAATGAAATTAAGGAATGGTCGAATCAAAACACTCTAAAATACAATGAAGACTGAGGTTATACATATAAAATATCGCCACAGAAGTTCATCAGACCTATCTTCCATAAATGTTGCAGATTCTTCCATTTTGCCAGTCCCTAAGGATCGTGATCTTGGTACAGTAGTTGAAACTGATCTCAGTATGACAGGTCATGTCAGTAATATTTGCAAGGTAGCTGCCCCATGGGTCTGTATAAAAAAAAATTGGTAAAATGAGAAAAATTATTGACCGGAGATAACAATAACAGTCTGATTTTGGGAATCCCAAAGTCGTTGCTTTGCAAATTACAGCGTATCCAAAACTCTGCTGCTAGACTCATCGTAGGCAAAGGGAAATATGAACATAAAATATCTCCCATCCTATCTGAACTTCACTGGTTACCCGTAAGATCTAGGATTAAATACAAATTACTTGTACTGATATTCAAATGTTTAAATGGCATCGCTGCTCCTGTTTATCTTCGTAAACTCATTCAATTGTACATACCCAAACGCAATCTTCGTTCAAATTGAAAAAAAAATCTTCACTCCCAAATTTCCGTGCAGACCAAGGGTATTTCAAAAGAAAGCACCTGAACTTTGGAATAAACTCCCATAGAATTTAAGGAATATCATTCATTTGGATCAATTTAAATTTGAGCTGAAAACACAATTGTTTTTCAATGTGTAATTAGTTTTGTAACATTATTATAGTGATGTTCTGTAACGCATAGAGACCATTATGGTATTATGCATTTACTAAGCAATGTACTATTATTATTATTATTATTATTATTATTATTATTATTATTATTATTATTATTATTATTATTATTATCATCATTATTATTATGTTTTAATCTCGGATTACATTATGTTTCTGTATTTCATGTAATATTTAAAAGGTTACTGGTCATGATAAAATGATCTTAGTTTGGCTGTACCATTATTATATCGCTGTATGTGGTAAAATATATCGTCTGTTGGAGCCAGAAGGGCTTTAACTCATATACTTTAACACAGAGTTAAAGTCCGTGTGGCTCTCAACACACGATATAATTTATAACCGTTCAACAGAAGGTAATATTACTTATTAGCAGTTGAAACATTGCAATGATTATTTATATAATATTTAATGGCATTGAGAGAGATAAAAGGGTATACTGCACGCGCTGATGCCGACGAGTGAAATATTTTCAAAGCGAGTGCAATATACCCTTGCGTCCCACGAAAGAAAAGCCATTCAATATCATCACCATCAATTGTATGAGACCTAGTTCCTAAATTTTCACCATTACGTGTCCTTATGCTTTGATATTGACTTCAACATAAAACACAGGTAGGAAAAACACTTTTGTACTTACCCAAGAATCTTGCAAGGGCATACATCCATTGTCTTAAAGGAGAATGAACCCCCCAAATAATTACATTTTAATAGAAGCAGAAAATCAAAGAAGCATATCGGTGAAAGGTTGAAAAAAAACCGGACAACTAATAAAAAAGTTATCATTTATTTGAAATCCTAAAATCGCTAAATGAACGGAGATCTGAAGTTGGCAATGTCCTCATTATGCTAATGAGATGCTGTGATGTAAATGTGCTATACTTTCCAATTGCCTTATAGAAATAATGTTGTAAAAATCAACTTTCCTTTAATATATCTTAGAAAATTTCATTTCTGTATTATAGGTGGTGTTCATAAATTTATTCCTCACAATATATTTCAAGCACAATGTTGATAATTCAATTTTCTTTGTTTTTAAAAGCTGAAATCTGATAATTTTCTTATTTATTACCTATAAAGAGAGAGCACAATAACGTCATAGCGTATTATTAGCATAATGAGTATGTTGCCAATTTCATTTAGTGATTTTAGGTTTTTAAAATCTTCATAACTTTTGTTATTCTTTTTCCGTTTTTCCTCAAACTTTCAGAGATGTGCTTCTAAGATTTGTCTGCTTCTGTTAAAGTGCATACAAATTTGGGGTTTCATTCTCCTTTAACATTTGCGTTTCATTAAACACACATTTATTACTTTTACACAAACCATGAGATATTGTTTCAAAATCGTACGGTCATCAGGGGACTTTTGGACAAACCATGATTTTTCTGGTCGCCTGAAAACCCTTCATACAAATAATAATAAAAATGATTAGCTTTGGTCACTTTAATTCACCACATCCATTGTTTTGTATATACTGCATCGGAGATCTCGATAGACGCCATGTGGATTATGAACAAATTAATTTCTAGGAGATCATGCTACCATAATCCTTCCCTAGGCTGGACTTCGGGGCGATATGAATAATACCTTTCCTTGATATTCTTTCAAAACACTTCTCGGATTTGTTTTTATTCGGACGTATAGATTAATCGACAGGAAAGCACTCCGAAGACAAAATAAAAATAGCTAAGGGAACCATATTTCATCGGACAATAAAAGCGACAAAGCTATATATACCTGAACATGAAATGACGTGTGTAAAGGTCGGCCATTAGTCAGGTTAGTAAATCATCATGTTTCGTGTGAGAGATTGAACGTCGTGACATGATGTATTAGATATCATGAAACTTGACAAGCATTAGAGAGATTACTCTTCTAGCATACGGGGAGGGAGGGGGTGCACAGGAGAGCATTAAAATAGCACTTATACAACTATTTGGTGGTAAAATTTGTCAGACCTCGCCTCTCTGTTCATACATCTGCTTCTTTTGTGAGTTAATTATTACTGTCTTCATGTAATCAAATAGCATCTGCCTGTTCAGAATAATATAATGATAATAGTAGAAATCTTCCACTGAATACAAAGCGTTCTAAGATGTCATCCGTGCGTCAGCGTTGGGGTAAAATACATGTATATACAGGTTACCACGCACTGACATTACTGAGTTCAATGAATGCGTAGGGGTTTAGAATAGCTTAGGCAAAGAAGATCGAATCCAGCTGAAACAAATGTCGAAAGTTTTTTTTATTTTTTCTTGATTTTTCGGAAAACATTTTAGGGAGGAAAAATGAGAACCCATCCCCCTCCCCGCCCGGTTCCACCGCCATCGAGTTCAGTGTATCATATTGACGTTGATTTACATTTACTTTAGTAAATGGTGGACCTCTTTTAGCCGCCTCATGATCTGAAACGCTGCTGTGCTGTTATCACCTGGTTGCTATGATTCAGATGACAGTAATTTTATTTCAATTAACAAAGAACTATTTACATTACAATGGATTCATGTGGACATATTAGTCAACACTGTGGCAGAGAGCAAAACCTCCTTCTTCATTTGGAGGCACTGGACCCTACTAGACAGGAACAGAATATTTTTGGAAGGCACATGACCAAATAAAGTTGTTACAGTTTCAGTCAGAACAAGGAGATACTAGGCTTTCTTCAGACACAACTTCTGAAAACTGAGCCGAACTAGGCAAATAAACACAACACACACAAAAAATAAGTTCCCCCTAAAACAAATTTCTGTAATTTCTGAATCAGGAACCTTTGAGGAAATCTGAATACAGAGACATGTACTTCTCAGATACCTTTCATGTGAAATTTAGGGGAAATCATTTGGTCATGCTTCAGTGAGCACGCCCTAAAGGCAAAATGGCCACTTTTTAAAGTTCACAAGCCCAATGTCATAACTTTGATTCAGTGATTTCAAATTTTCAGCATCAAAGGGCATGCAACAAACGTTTTAAGTGCTTCCTAACATACCAAATGACTTGTGCGCAAAATTTCACGGTTGAGTGAGCACGGGGTGAAAGTTGCCAAAACTGCAGTTTTGACATTTTTCCCGTGGTAAATTTTATCTTATGCGATTGATTTCATGTTTTGGAAAGGTGTTTTCGACTTCTGCAAACAATATCCATTAATTCAAGGTTGAATGAGCACATAATAAGAAAAAAAAAACATTATTAACATTATGCAGTAAGTATTTTGATTTTGTGCACTAAAAATCATCTGCATGACATTTTTTTTTATTAGGTTTATGACCGGCGTACATGTATCACTAACCCTATGGCATTTCATTCAAAATTTCAAGCTTCAATGAGCACGTGGGGCTTGAAAAGCCCTTTTTACGCTAATGGACAAAAATTCAGTTGCTTACTTTTTAAAACTTTCACGGGTCTCCTTGGGGAGTTCGTTTGCTTTTATTTTGATAAATATTCCGATGTGTTACGCTTCAGTGAGCACAAGAGATGAGCAAATTATGCAAATGAGAAGAAATTTTAGGGCTTTAATCCGCTTTAATTTAGTTATTGAATATTAATTTGGCGTTAAATTCCTGCTTGTTGGTGATCTCCTGAAGATATGTCGACAATTTCATGCCGAATGTCAAAAACCCAGTTTTGGTAATTCCCCCCCCCCCCCCCCCATGCTTACTCAACCGTGGAATTTTTGCGCACAAGTCATTTGGTATGTTAGGAAGCACATAAAACGTTTGTTCGGATATCACTGAATCAAAGTTATGACATTGGGCTTGTGAACTTTTATAAAAAGTGGCCAATTTGCCTTTAGGGCATGCTCACTGAAGCGTGACCAAATGATTTCCCCTGAATTTCACATGAAATGTAGCTGAGAAGTACAGCTACATGTTTCTGTATTCATATTTCTTCAAAGGTTCCTGATACAGAAATTACAGAAATTTGTTTTGGGGGAACTTACTTTTTGTGCTGTGTTTAGTTCTATAGGGCTCACATAAGCAATTCAGGCTCTCATTCGCTCACTTCTTAAATCGACAGTAATCAAAAATCATAGTTTGAAAACGTTGGGGTGGAATTCAGAGTACATACAAAATTATAAAAATCTCCTTAATGAGTTGCATTATTTGGGCATTTCCCGGAGATAACAAAATTTATGAAGGCTCGAAACGCGGCTAAGTATAACTTTTGCTGACTCGCAGGCTGAATTAGTGCAAATACACTGAGATGATATAAACCCTTTAAAAGTACACAAAGACAAGCTCACCTCAGCCTAGAGGTGAGATCGAGAACCCTATGACTATTAAACATCGTTTACCTTCTTTGAATTTACAGAAGACAGTTACTCGATTTTATATGAATTTCTTTATTCAATTTTTATCCTATATTAACTTTGCTCCGCCTCACAAGAATGCATTGTTTATGAATTACCTATGTGTGCCCTCTTAAGCAGCCTAACGCACAGTAAATATAGAGCCCTCATCGTTCACTTCGAGGCAGTGTGTATAAAAGACGTTTAAAAAAAAAAAAGATCTTGCAAAGTCAACCTGCTGTTGACATATTTTTTGAAAATAATGTTGTGGATACTTTTATTTTAATGTTTGCAATTTTAAAGTTATTCTATACAAAATGATTCTACAGATAACCGAGGAACAGCATTATTTTCTAAAGATTATGTCAAAAGCAGGTTGACTTTGCAAGATTTTCACAGTGCTTTGTGTCATGTGTGTACAGAGAACGAGTGAACTCTGCGTTATACGCCGTTTTGCGGACACGTTAAAGTAGATATTCATTGATTTTTAAAACTGACTTAAGTTTCATTATTGCGTAGGTGAAGCTTAGACCGGACAAGTTTGTCAAAATTCGACGCTTGCAAACATTCGAAGTAATGATTATTATCAATTACAGATTGCTAAAATACAGCCCCGACATAGCACCTGAACAGCTCTCCGAAAGCCGCTGAAATGTGTGACGTCAAAGACAGGACGTTAATTGCACAAGCAGACGATGTCCCATAACATCTCACATATTTTCAGTGCCTGTTTTGTCATCTTCTCTTCAGTTATTTCACTTCACTAGCATTAGTCTATTATGTTTAATACATATATTGCCTCACTCAAAACCCCGTGCATGGGTTTATTTGGATGGAAAATGAAGCGTTACAAGAATAAAGGAATCAGTTGCTTGTAAACAAAGTAGACGCCATTGCATTCACAGCTGCATACACCGCTGGACGTTCGGCGTTGAATGAGGGATGAATACCGTCCTTGCAATCATTCAGCGGGCTTTTCAATTTGAAAGTGTGGTTTCTTTGATTGTTCATTAACCCTCATCCTATATATTTACAAACAAAAGATTTCAGTAATCAGAATCTGTTTCATTCCCATTTTAGAATGGTGTGAAATATGGGCACGTTTGAATACACTAAATTCTTTATAATTTGAGAAATAACCGCACTGCACTTATGTTCATTCTTTATGGGACGTCGTCTGCTTGGACAGGATTGTTCCCTTTATTGACGTCATTGAAACATTGTTATTTTTTTGGCGAAGCGCTTGTATATCGCAGATGCTGGGAGGTAGTTTTATTTGTATTATTGTTTAATTACCTGATATGTAGTTGACTTTAAACTGATACGATTGCTATCTGTTAACTTGCCAGTTTCTAGTGATACATTATTTATCATATTTGTGATTTTCTTTGAATGTGTACTTTAAGCAAATCATAGGGGGTAATGCAGGGTCCGCGGAGCGTTTTTGAATGTTGGGGGGGGGGGGGGAAGCTGATCTGATTTCACTCATTAATGACAATTTTCAAGCCTTTTCCGACATTTTTTTTTTACGTGTCTACTCAAAAAATTAGCGGCCCATGCAATGGCATCTGCCCCTCCCCCGTCCCCCTAGACGCTTTGCCTGTTGGCACGCTTCCTCTGGGTCCCCGTCTTTGCAATTGGAGATGCCATGATGTTAGACTATCACATTAACATACCATCATACCATGTCCAAGGGCATCATGGTATCAGATAGACACAGGGGCGTCACTAGAAAATTATAAATGGTGTGTAAGACTAAAATGTTCTAAAATGATTCAGGAATATTTTCCTAAAATCCAATGCTCTTGAAAAGAGTATGCCAATCATTCGACAGATTGAAGGGGTATTACAACTCTCTCTACTCTCTCATCTCTCTCTCTCTCTCTCTCTCTCTCTGTCCCTCCCTCTCTGTCTCTCTGTCTCCCTCTCTGTCTATCTCCCTCTCTCTGTGTGTCTGTCTGTCTCTATCTCTGTCTCTCTCTGTCTCCCTGTCTCTTTCCAGCTCTCTGTCTCTCTCTGTCTCTCTCTCTGTCTTTCTCTCTCTCTTGCGCGACCCCTTGTGTAGAACAAGTCATATAAGTACATCGCCCTTTAGGCTTGATAATTGTGTGACCTGACATGTTTCCTGACTTGTACCTCTTTGACAATGTATGTACTGCCAAAAGTTTTCATGTGTCTTATTAATATAAAATGATGAGATATTGTATTGATGGTCTTGAACGATTTTTTATGATTAAGTGTTATTGAGTCCCTTCTCACTGCTCTCCACATATGGGACTCTTACATTTCCATGTTTATAGAGTCATCTCCTCAGACGCTATGACTTTCAAGTATGCATTGCGCAGATACCTTCTTAATGTGATATGCTCTGCTTTTCATTTGCGGTTGTGATATCGTTAAATGTTGAATGCCAGTATTAGTCTCTCATCAATAGTCTGCTGAATGTTAAGCGTATAAATTTCGATTCAGGCTGGGTTTTTTTTACATTTGGCACATGTATAATCTTTATTTAAAGAAATAATGGAAACAACGTGAACAAAATTTAAAGAGTAAACATTAAAAAATATGTTATGCCAATATGTTATTGGCAGGGAATGACTAGGGAAAAGGCCTCGTCATTTTGAGATTAAACCGCAATACATTTGTTTGTAAAACCTTCAGAACATTTTGTGTACCATTTTTTTATTAACCAAGTTCATTAAATGTTTCATTCCATTTTTACCACTTGGTATATTTTGGAAGAGCTCACCGTCGACTGTCTGCAATAAGGCTGTTATAGCCATGTATTGTCAGTGGCAGTAATGGCCTTTCTGCGTCATGTGCGTTATGCATGAACGACAGTTGACTTCCTCTACAATCCAAGAAATAATTTCATATATATTTAATTTTTTTTCGTATATTTATGCTCTTGTTGTTAACATTTTAGTCTATATTCTGTTATTTCGTAGTCGCAAATTTGAAAAACAAAACCAAAATAGAGACATATACATAGTTTAAAAAAAAACACACATTGTGACCATTTTATTCTACTAAAGCCCTGCTCACACGGGACGTCATTTCGATCGCCTCATTACCTGCACATATAATTGAACCTGTGAACTTGTATAGGCAATTGGCCCGTACGTCACTTATTTAAAAAAGTGCTTGCAATGTTCAGTTTGCCATCTTTAAACGATACCACTCTTTCACGACACGCGAAAGACCTTTTTAGTCACTGACACGGTTCTAACATCAGCAAATGACGCTTCGTTTAAGCAGGACTTTAGTATAGAGAATGGACAGCAGATTATTGATGTACTGTTATTCATTTACATTAAATGAGTGTTGATTTAGTAAAGAGAAAGGAAAGCAACTTTATTCAGCCTAAAACGAGTCCATATGCATTCACAAATTATGCATGTATCAAAATGTCTACTATCACTGACATATAGTCTGCCGTATAGGCCAGATCAGATCATTTCTCAGAACCAGTTTAACTTGCGGGGGGGGGGGGGGCACACTGTGCAATGTATGCGCATGTCTTACTAAGGCCTTAAACCATGCGGTACCCCTTTGCAAGTTGAATGACATGCATCACTGTTTTGGTTCATTTGTATAATAATAACGATAATGGTAGTAACAGTGATCAGTTACAAGGTACAAATATCAAACTCTGGACACGCTCCAGGCTCCCAAAAATATTATCCTTGAAATTATTGCTATAATGTAAAAATACCAATACAGTATACAATAAAAGGCACAATGGAATTAAAGTGCAGGTATTACAAGTGCGAGGAAAATAGTTTTCCAACATTCCGCATTTTATAGGTGTTACGTTTGCTTTGATGACTGTCAAAGGGAAAGGTTTACATTTTATTTCAAAGAATAGGTGCTACCATTTGCAATAGCTCTATCCCAAAGTTTATATTAGTTCGTGTGTCTTTACCTCTATTGTACTACCAAATGCGTCACTTTTTATCGTATAAATCAATTACAATCAAATATCAAACCAAGGTTAATACGGCAAAATATTTTTTTTTTCTCAAATAAAAGGGTGTTCATTAGTTTTTGAATGGAAAATAAATAATTTCATTTTCATCACTGGCTAATGGAATCACTCTGACTTGATATCATAATGAAAGTAACAAATATAAAACCTTCCTAAACCTCTAAAGCAAACAATTGTATACAATCTCGTTTTGAAGGCTCCACTAATGAAACATGCTGATGGACTCGATGATATGTTTACCAGGGCCCCGCAATTCTGTACCAAAGGATAAGAGATGCGATTGATATCAATTGCAAATTATTTGTAATCAATCGCAACTCTTTTATGATATGGGGCCCAGAAGAATAAAATAGGAATATGTGACTTAATTAGTACACCCCGTAAGTAGGCCTACTCTATGAGAACATTATTCATGCCATGTTTCCCTTACACTAAGGTCGATTTTTTCCCGTACACTGGAGTAGACTTTTTCTCAAGACGCATTAATTCATTATACGATGGCGGTGGTGAATCCGGTGAACCTTCATAAGCGGCCGACGGCTGGGCACGGACGTGGCGGTTTTCGTTAGTGATAGACTGAACCGGTGGATACTGTTTGCTGGTAGGTTGAACCGGTGCATACTGGTTGTTGCCAGATTGGGTCGGTGGATACTGGTTACTAGCGGATTGAACCGGTCTGTACTGGTTGCTAGCGTGTGGAATAGAACCTGGATGTGCAGGTTGATACGAATACACGTTTGTTGGTTGACTCCCTCCCTGGCTTCCTGGAGGTTTTACCATCTGTGAGGAGGAGGCATGATTAGGTGGTACTACAACGGTTGACAACATAGCAGAGCCGGAGTACATCGATTGGGTTGAAGTACTACGCTTGATATAGCAGCACCAAACAATACAAATGATCGTCATTAGGGCTCCACAGATTACAATTCCTATGCCAGCATACAGCTGCCTCTGTGCTGACTTTTTCAATTCGGGGAAACTTTCATAAAAACTGTCGGATAGATTTTTACTTCTTGCTGATGCTATAGCTATATTGGCAGCTCCCATTCCTATGATCAAGAAAGAGATCACTATTAAACATACTGCACAAGGATAACAGCGATGCATACATGGTCTATCTTGGTGATTGGTATTCATATTATACGTGTTTGTCTGTACCATAACAGGAGCCTGGGTACTCGATGTGGCCATTTACTTCCAGAGATTAGGTACTCGCGGTGAGAGAGAAAGATTGGAATCTTAATCGTTCATACGACCTCTGCTTCTACCGAAATCGTAGAAATGTTAGCCGACCTTCTTCCTGAAATATAAAACATTGTAACCAGTTACCATAAAAAATAAAGTGTTTGTATGAATCATGCCACAATAAAGGCATTATATGATTTTGTTCATAGTCAAAGAAGGCATTTACTGAGTACAATGTGTTAAAAATAGTGGACCCCAAAATGACCACTGAGGAAAAACGCATTTCACGTACAATTTGGCGATTGTGCTTGAAACATTTTGAAAATCTAACCCTAACCTGATATGTCAAAAAAACTATGAAGGAGAATGTCTGTTTCTCTTTTTGTCTTTTTATACGTTTTGGGGATTTGGGGGATCTTTTTGAGTATCAATAAACCTGACGTTTCTTATAGAGAAAAATGTAATGAATGGCTGCAACTACAAAATATACCCTAAAACTCATTCTTTAATATAGTATCACACACACACACACACACACATATCTTCGATTACCGCTTGATGAATTAAATCCTAAGTTACATCATAATCCAATGACCGGCTGATCGACTGAAATTTTATCATGGAATTTTACCTCAGTATAAAGAGGTCTGCGAAGAATACGTCATAGACTAGGCCAGCTTTGAAAGTTCAAGGTATTATATTACAAGCCACAGGAGAGGCACTCGCTGGTTATACCAGCTTTAGCATCACTTGTACAAATGCTCTGAGCACACTGATAGTAGATCTGTCATAATGTAATATCTAAAGCAAACATATATAAAGCTACGCTAGAATTTGTATAATTTAATGTCAGTTTCAAAAAATTAGTCACCGCCATCATAACCATCTAATTGGATTACGATTCAGGTACCGATCATCCACAACATTTAATCTGACCGCGCCATAGCATCTCAGTGAAACTCGATTATTAAAGGAAAAATAATACATTTGGGATATACTTAGCGATTAAAACCTTTTTAAGGTTTCTTTTACATTCAGTACGGGCCAATAAAGGTCAACATAATGTCATCTTTATCCTATGGTTACAGTTTCATAATATTGTGAAAGCAATGGCAATTGTCCTTACCTGATTTCGTTATCACCGTCATGATACAGGCAAGACAAATGATTCCGGTAACAATATGAGGATAGAGATGTTCATCCACATTGCAGACGACGTGTTTCTCTTTCTTTTCGTTGAGACTGTAAGGTTATAAGATGCATTCATGAACGCTTAACTTAACTCAGGGAGAAAGCACTCGGGGATGCTGACAAATGTAGCAAAGGAGAACGCTGACTTTCACATGCACAGATAGAGAACGGAGTTTGGGTTATCGGGCGAGTCATAACATTTGATTATGGAAAGCCATAATGACTTGATAATGCAGCTCGTAAAATTAATTTCAAATGTTACGTTGACATGTTTTCTGATAGGCATAACTGACAAATTTTATTAACTTGGGTCGAAACGTGTAGGATGAATGATCATTGTTTGGCCATTTTTAATGCATTTTTATTAGTTTTATTCCGTATATTCTCCTACTGCAATTTACTGTCTATTGAATTGTGAGTAACTTAAAAGCTGGGGTCGTTTCATCAAATTGTCATAACGGCAAGATCACCGACATCTTTACGCTGTCGCTCAACTTGTCCGCTGTTTCACAAAGCCGTCTTGGTTAAGACCACCGACAACTTCCCTGACAAGTCACTTGTCGGTAGTGCAAGCCTGTCATATCTTTTAAGAGCGCCATCACAAGTCAGCTTTTATTTAAAATTATCGTTAAAATGTAAATTTAGAGAAAATTTACTTCCTGATCTCCAAGCAAATCCCTTCATCAAATAGTTGTTGTTGTTGTTTTAATACTTTTGTTTGTATATACATGTATATGTTCTTATGGCTTCTTTACCCCCAACAAGTAAATGAGATTAATATTGAAGAAAAAGAGACCCGAAAAAGACACATCCGTCTACGACATTTTATCATGTATGTATTTCCCGATATTTTCCCCTTTTTCAAGCAAAACTTTGAAATGAATAATATTACCTGTATTTTTTTATAAATTTTTGATGATAAAATATCTTAATTTAATCATTTTCTCTAAAGTGAACACGATTTGGGTCTTTTTTCCATAATAAGTCAATTACGGTATCCTCTTATTTACAAATCTAGATTCGTACATCGCAAAAGCATCCTCGAGTTTTATCAATGTACAAATTAATCTAAGATGCCATAAGTAACACATCTTTCCATGTAAACATGTTTGTATCATCAGTATTAATTTTTACTGCCATTTTTGACATTGTAGAACAGTTTGGGAAGAACTGAGCCTCAAAATCTGTTTGGGTAATTGACGATAAATGGACTGTGATAAATACAATGTTTTTAGCCGATGAATACCAATGTCATTGAGTTGTCGTTTATCATGTATTCGTGAAACGGTTTGTCAGGTCCATGACATTTCTGTAAATCGCTGAGTTAGAACGAGTTATGACCATGATGACTGTCATGGAGTTGATTTGATGAAACAACCCCTAGAAACGATCATAACTTTGAATGCAATACGAAAGAGGCCTTTAAAGATAAAGGTGAATTCTGGTCAAGATATTGAATTGTGAAAGAAACTGTCTCAAAGCAAGTGGGAAAGGGTGACTATATGCTGTTAAGTTTTGGAATCACCAAAATGATAAGAAATTTACTCAATCCTGCTGAGATTCACATGCACTGCACACAGAAATATGTATATGGGACTACACACAAATGTCCAGCCCGAACATTTCAGCTGTTTCTTGTCATATTTTGAATGTGAGGGCATTTGAGGAGCAATCCTTTTCAGGGGACATATCTACTATGATAATCTTCCAAACTAATAATAATAAGAATGAGAAAGCTCACAAATTATTTTTTACCTTTTCCAGAACTCAAGCTTCTCTTCAATACTTCTGTGATTGAGATAATTATTTAGGGGTCCACTCGCTATTCATAGAAAACCGCTATTCATTTAACACGCGTTATGAATAGCGGTCCTTATGAATAGTTATGAATAGTGGTCCTTATGAACGGAAGTCCTTATGGATAGCGAGGTAATTTGTCTATGGTTTGCTCGCTATGTAGAAGGACCGCTGTTCATACAAAACCGCTATTCATTTAGTCACGCGTTATGGATAGCGGTCCTTATGAATAGCGGTCCTTATGACTAGCGAGGTTACCCCATTACTTATATGTCACACGTGGGGGAGATATGAATACCGGCAACCTGCGTTATTATATTTTTTATTAGGCGGAATTTACAACTTTACTTCTTTAAACAAGGAAATATGTTCATAAACATTTTTGTTTCATTTTATAAACCCGTACCCACCTTATAGAAGCACTTAGTGACATCTATACATGAACTAAGAAATCGTATATTTCATTCCAATTAATTTCAAGTTCAGTTCAATTCAAATCATTTCCATTAAATCTCGGTTTTATTCACATTATAAAAAAACAAAAAACAAAAAATAAAAAACATAGCAAAAGTCCGAAGACCAACATAGTCTCATTAACAAGAATACAACGATCATGACACAAGCATATAAATATGAACATGAGCACATAGTAAGAACAAAGTTCCAGAATAAAGTATTATACAATTCAACTTACAAATTTGAAAGACAAAACACAGAAATACTAACAGAAGTGAAGCTCCAATGTTAAGCAAATGTTTGACGTCTAGCGAGCATTTAGAGGTTCTTATTTTTTTCTCTCCATAGCAATCAAATAGAAAATTATAATTCACGTATGTAAACATTGATCCTTTAGACATAAACATTATTTGTTGAAATTCATATAATTCATGTATGTATATTATGTATTTCATTATTTTATGTTTACAGGGCGTGCTTGTAAAGCAGTTTTTTATAATTGAACGCACTTACCCTGTATTTTAAATAAAACTCTAATAAATATATCGTAAATAATGAGCATCAAGTTATCCAAATAGCCCATAATGTCATTTTACAGGCACAAAGGTATATGTAAGACAGGAAGAACACATAATTTATAATAAGTCCATTGATTTAACCTTACTCCCATGAGTCCAAAGATCCATTCTGTGTCATGAAAGTTCTATTTTTCATTTACTTGAATAATGGCAAACTGATTACCCTTTTTTCAAGCGCAGAATTTTTTCATATTGCATGAAATTGCCAACATATCTAGGTTACCAACAAGCAGGAACTTAACGCCAAATTAATACCCAATAGATCAAAGCCCTAAACTTTCTTCTCATTTGCATAATTTCCTCATCTCTATAGTGCTCACTGAAGCGTAACACATCGGGATTTTTATCAAAATAAAATCAGAAGAACTGCCCAAGATTCCAAGAAGACTTGTGATAGTTAACCAAAGTAGGCAATTGAATATTAGTCCATTAACGTATAAAGGGCTTATCCAGCCCCATGTACTCATTGAAGCGTGAAATTTTGAATGAAATGCCATAGGATCATTGATACATGTAAACCGGTTATAAACATAATGCAACAATGTTATTCAGATGATTTTTAGTGCACAAAATCAAAGCACTACTAATTCATAATTTTAATAATGTAAATTTTGGTTTTTATCATGTTCTCATTCAATCTTGAATTAATGGATATTTTTTGCAAAAAAAAACCCTTTCCAAAACATGAATTCAATCGCATAAGATAAAATTTACCGAGGGAAAGATAATATGTCAAAACTGCGGTTTTGTCAATTTTCACCCCGCGCTCACTCAGCCGTGAAATTTTGCGCACAAGTCATTTGGTATGTTAAAAAAGCACATAAAACGTATATTGCATACCATCTGATGCTGACAATTTAAAATTTGTTCCGATATCATTAAATCAAAGTTATGATATTGGGCTTGTAAAAAAGTGGCCATTTTGCATTTAGGCTTGCTCATTGAAGCGTGACCAAATGGTTTCGCCTGAATTTCACATGAAAGGTAGCTGAGAAGTACACCTACATGTCTCTATATTCAGATTTCCTCAAAGGTTCCTGATTCAGAAATTGCAGAGATTTGTTTTAGGGGGGACTTATTTTTTGTGTTATGTTTATAAAAGATAACCGAGCGCTTTTCGGCTTCTAACGAAAGAACTGATGAGGTAGCGAAATTATCATCATCATCGTGTAATGACAAACGTTGTGGCGCGTAAAACCACGTGAAAGACGCATCCGACCAAATTATTAAAAATAAAAATTTTATTGTATAGAGGCAGAACCAAAATATTAGGATGTATAATTCGTATTTACATCTTTGAAAAGTTTTAAGAAAAATGATATGAAAACTTTTATTCAGATATGTCTGATTCTAATTTTAAAAACACAGACAAAACGAGCAATTTTCCTCTTTGCGTCTTTCCCGCGTCTTTATGCGCCATTGCGTTTCGCTAAGATGAATGCACGTATGACATGAGTGGAACGAGTACAATTACGTTTACAAGACAGCACTGGGTACATTAAAAGCCAAGTATTGATTATAAAATCCATGAATACACCAATTACACGTCTTTGTTAGGCTACGGCATTCGACAATATCATATAGTTGCGGTCATTCTAAATCTGTTAAATGCGATTTCCTGAAACATAAATTTAGTTAAGAGATTAATGAGTCCTACTGTAAACGAGTATAATCTTAGACTCCTGAAGGACTTAGGGAGACTGGTGACACCACATTTGCAATTTTATACGTACTTGGAAATTTACCTAATGAAAATTACAAATTGCATAATATATACATGTATGTACAAACGGAATTTATACTATGCACTACTTGTTTTAAGAAAAAGGACGTGCTCCGTTGTAACTACTAAAGTAGATTATCTGTAGTAAACGCACAATATTCAGGATTTATTTTTGAAATTCCTTGTCTTGAAAAGGCGTCATTTATCTAATGGATTTGCAAGATGATGTAAAAATTCTGTGGAACCTACTGAATAAACAAATTTGAAGCTTAAAGAGAAACCTGAGTTCTGGGAAAGATGAAAAATAATTTGTGACCTTTCTCATTCCTTTTATGTCAGTTTGGAAGAACATCATAGTAGAAAATGATCAACTTTTCCCACTTGCATTGAGACAGTTTTTTCACAAGGTAATTGCACGACCTGGGCTCTCTTTCATAAAAAGTTGCGTTTAATCGCAAGTCCAAATACGCGATCCTGATTGGTTGAAAATCGAGTTGCGTTTAATTTTTTGAGTTGCGTTTAATCGCAAATTTTTATGCAAGAAGGCCCAGAACTCAACTTTATCTTTAAGTAGATCCTTTTCCAACAAAATACTCGTTATAGCATTATCGATTAGCTGCCAAGATTTGCCAAGATTATACATGTATATATGTAAATATAATTATAAAAACATGCCTGTTCTGGGCCATTTTTTGTAAAGTGAAACTATTGGTCACACACGTGACCATCTAATTTTGCCTCATTGCCGGAAAATCAGATTACATTTTATTGACATTTTTTTATTATACCAGTTTCTTACATGAAAAAGATTTCCTTTTCTTTGACAAAAAAAAAGCCATTTCCCAACCATAATCTTTTTACAAAGACATTTAAAAGCGCCCCTTTTTGAGTGGTCACACACGTGACCGACCCAATTTTCACCTCTAAAAGGAAAAAAAAGTTCACTAATTCATGGAAAATTGCTTTCAAACTGTTCAGAGCAAGTCATCATACAGCAATGAAAGTGGAAATCAGAACAGTCGCAAAGTCATATACATAAATTATATATAATATTAAGGGAATTTCTTTTTTATGACAATAGAAAGTTGATATGAATGAATATCAGATGTCACTAAAACGTTGCCACTAGCGATGTGATGAACTTAGTGAAGGGCATAATATGCCAAAACTGTTCCTGTTCAGCTCGTTTTAAGGTATATTTGTTCACTCAAGGAAACCTTTCAGAAATCCGCCGAGTTTATCAGAACATTATCTTCGATCGGTCACAAATTGGCATCTTATATGCAACGTAGGTGACCACAGGCTTATCCATCGACCGCCATGGCTATGTGAAATTAGCATGCTTCTTATTCACACATGCCCATAGGCATTTGTGGGGTTCATTAAATCGTCATAACTTGGAGGCGGTTTATCGGGTATCATTTCAGGAGGAGCTGAAGGTTGTACCACTGGCTGAACCGGTGGGTACTGGTTTGTACCAGTTTGGACCTGTTGAAAGGATCCCGCTTGTTGCGAGGGGTGATACACGTATGTCTGTTGTCCGCCTGATACTTGAATTCCTGGCTGTAGTACTACCCCCGATGTCGACGCGGTGTTTGAAACGACAGTTGTCGTCATTGCCGTTCCAGAGAACATCGTTGGCGTTGAGAAATTCTGTCTGACATAGCAACACCAGCCGAGAGCAAGGGTCAATAGGAAGATTCCAATGATTAAAACTACTATCCCTGCGGTCAACTGGGTCTGACCAGAGTTTTTCAATTCTGGAAAGCTTTCGTAGAAACTGTCTGATAAACCTCTTCCTGTGGATGCTCCCATTCCAATGTTTATTGCTCCCGTAAATATGATCATAAAGGAAAGCATTATCAAGTATACTGAGCAAGGATAATAGCGCTGCCAACACGGCCTGTCTTGGGGGTTTGCATTCATGGTCGACTGTACCAAAGTAGGGGCCATTGTTGTACGAGTTGTTGCCATCTTCTTGTACGGTTTTTGTACTCGATCACGAAAACCGTTGTCACTTCCTCTGTTTCGCTCCACTTGATGAAAATGTAAGCTGATATTTTTTTAACCTGAAACATAAAAAAAAATTTTTTTTTATCGTAAATGGAGGATTTAGAAAGGGAATTGTGACATAGGAGTACCTTCAGACAATTGCAAGTAAGGCGTTTGTTTGTTTGTTTGTTGTCTGTTGTTGTTTTTAATTTTCTTGTCAGGAAAATTTTGCTTGAATCGAGACTTGAAACATTTCCATTTTTTTTTCTTTTTGAGTTTTGTCAAAAAAATGAATTGTGCTGAGTTTTGGAAAGTCTGTATCACTTTAACGAGTTGTCATATGACAAATTGTTATGTACATGAATATAAAAGCGCTCTTCATGTCAATGTACTTTTTTTTCATTTTGTAAATTCTATGATTTAAAACTATTGTACAGTTGGAAGGAGGTAACTGATTGTGCTACATATTTTGCTGTTATATTGTTTTCTATTGTTCTAAGTACAAAATATGTGATATGGAAATGCAAGTACATCCACTTTATACGTTTTATACGTGAGTTTATCATGTATCTATTGCATTTGATTTGTATTTCATATATTGAATTTATCATGTTATTGCACTTTATTGGATTTATCTAATATTTATATTCCTTTTTATTGCATTTTATTTTATTTTAATATAAACGTGTATTGCCATTCCCAGATGCCCTGAATGTACAGTTTAAAACGTAAATTTATAAGAGCATCGAAAATGAATATCGATATACAAATATAAAACAAAAAGGCAAACGAAAAAGACAGAAAGAAGCAAGGCATAAATTTGAGACCATGCCCAAAGCGTTAAAATATAATGCAAGCAATACTGGTATTTATAAAACAATAAAGATATATTATTTTTATCATGGTTATCTTTCATTAACCCTTTCAAGACAACTGACCACATTTTGTGGTTTGGCTCAATAACCTTTGATTCAGAGCTCCAAAAAAATATAACAGATGCATGAGTAGAAAAAGCAAAGATTTCTGCACACACTATGTCCATTTTTGTAGCATGGCCATATTGCGTTTGATGTCAGGAATTTTAAAAAGGAAAATAAGCTTTAAAATCCTTAAATTGGCAACACATTGAGAAGTTCAAAATCTTTGTTATTGTCAAAATTGGCATTTTTTAAAAACTTTTAGATGAAGTTGTTAACCATGTATGTTGTTTTCAAACACACTACATTTTGTTAGAAGCATGTAGCACTAAAATAAAATTAATATTGTTGCCAATTTGAAGAACGAAATGTGATCAATATAGCCCCTAAATAATTCCTGTCCTGAAAGGGTTAACCCGATGACTACTGTATTTTCTAATTCCCATAAGCTTAGCACAAGGGAGCACCCGGTTCCCTTAATTAGGCATTGGGATAATATAAATCAGGTTCAGGATTATTTCATAAAGATTTATAGTGCTCTTCGTTTACTTGTGCTATAAAATATAACTATTTTTACCAACCGTGATTAAATCAATAGGCCAGGTAAAGAATACGTCATTCAATTTTATCATAAATTTTAGGTCTATAGCCTATACGTGCACTGTTTTACTGACAAAAAATTGATTTAGAAATATGATAAACTATATTTTTAAGTTGCATCAGCGAATGATCTCTGAATGAGAATTAACAGGAACTTCTCATGGCTGGAAAAACGCAATGTAACTCTGTGCGGAATACGTCTAATCAACTCGTTCGGTAAAGATAAAGCATTGGAGGGGCAAGCATTGTTTGTGAACAATGCTCTGCCCCTCCAGTGCTTTGTCTATTTCGAACGAATCGACGCCTCTTAAATCAAGGAGTTAACTCCTTGGTCTCATATATGCCTTGTAGACGCTCGGCGTTATTTTCACCCGGGGGTCACTCTCAGACAAATTTATGTGCTACCTAAGCACGTCCACACACTTCACAAATGGACCCTAAATGGCGTATTGCACGAAGTCTAATTTGCACTCCTATACGGCGTCACATCAGAAAAACATACCCTAAATGGCGTCAACAGGGTCATCACGCCACCCCAAAATACCCGAAGTTCCGTATAAATTATTATGGTACCAAGTACAATACCCTTAATGGCGTTTAAAATAAATAACCCCTATTAGGCAGGAAAACAACAAAATAACGCTTTTCGAGTACAAACAGATAAGCTCGAAATGGCATGAAACATTATTTGTGAGTCGATCTTCACTGATGAAAGGAAAATGATAGGAAGTGAAATGAGAATTAACCATCGTAGAAACAGATGAAAATGGATTATCATAACATGCCATTTATACCCTAAATGTCGAAGACCGAATTTGATATTTAGTACTCTAACGGCCATTGAAGCTGAAAACGCCCCCTTTTTTAAGGAAATCGTCGACGACGCCTTAAGGCTGAATACAGACCCTTTTCGTCGCTTTTTGTGGACGCGGTTGCGTAGGACGTAATGTGGTGAGTGACCCCCCCCCCCCCCCCCCCCCCCCGGTATTTCCATTGCTATTACCATGATTACCTGCTTAAGCCTGAGAAAGCAATTAGCCCCAACGCCAGTCGGGTTTTCTTCTGTAAGATTTCATTTATGTGTTGTGGCCCCGAGTTGTCCTCAAGCATAAAAGCCTATCAAAGATATGAAAATAGTGTACTAAAGCTAACGGTCTGCAAAAAAGTGTTGAAGTTAGAGTGCAGTTAACACGACCATGTTTGAATAAGTAACCATTTCATATAGACATATACATGTATATGCGACATATGTTTTATTGCATCATCTTTAGAAAACATCAATATCAATTTTAATAACGTAATCACAAATATTTCTTGGAATTGACAACAGATAATTTGCCATTTTTGCTGATCAATCTAGTAATACGCTCTAAAAGGCTGAAAGCCACTTTATCAACATAAGAATGGAATCCAGTTCTTTTTATTGCCGTGTTTTTTTTTTTTTTGTTTTTTTTTTACATATAGCCTCCCTAATGCGAATTCCACTTACCTGATACTACGTATATTAACGTTGATGATTAATCGTTTAAGGATCGTTGTAGTAGCCTGCATGTATAGCAAAACGAATCAGTCATGCATCCAAGTAAGGCCTCATACTTCCAGTCCTTACTATATAACGTATAAAAACCTCCTTGCAAGACACGCCTATTTGTTGTCTACGGCGAATTTGTTGTGTGCGTGTGTATGTGTGTTTTTGTTGCAATATGGCCAGCCTCAACACTGTCAGTCTGTCACTAGATATGAAGGGTTACCATTTGAAGACATTGACGTTAGAGCCAATTTATATGGAAAAGGAAACCCCGTGATGAAACGTTAAGTCCAGTCCAGAAAAAGGTTTCCATGGAAAAATACATGGATGCGTGCGACATGCATGTAGCATGTGGGGAGCATAAGTGAGTCATATCACCTCTCTTAAGGCGAATCCATAAACCCAAGGCTTATGGGGGGCCGTTTGTGCCATCGAGCAGAGCATAAGCATTCGATTATGGAACGCCACACGAGATGAAAGGCCATTCAAAACAAAATATCCACCTTGGGTGAATTGATGATTTTTTGTTGAAATATTGATAAAATGTTTGTGTTTCGAAAATTTAAAAAAAAAAAAAAAAAAAAAAAAATATATATATATATATATATATTTTTTTTTTTTTTTTTTGGGGGGGGTAATTGATTAAACTTATTTATTATTTTCTAAACATGTGTAGCAAAGGAAAGCGTAATGACAGGCCTATTTGCAAATTGTAAGCGTTGCAAATAAGGCTTGGTTGGTAGCAGATTAATGCCTACCGTGAAGAATTTAAGTTTGGCTGAATTATGATTCATCTTTATCTAGTTCATTTTGTCTGTTGTGAGTCAGAGTGGTGTTAAGTCTGTGTTAAGTGTTATTAACACTTTTCTATCTCTCAGAAGATTAAATACATACACTGTGTACCTATGCCATTAATTATCTTTGTTGTGAACATTTTGCCTTATTTTAGTGTAGTATTACTATGTTTAATGCTTTGTACTTTATTTAAGTTATTGTTCCAAATATACGTTCTACTTTTGTTGTATGAGCGCTCTGCAGTTTACTGTAAAAGTGCTTCATAAGAAGCCATTATTATTATTATTATTATTATCATTATTATTAGTTGTATTATTATAGTTAGTATTATTATTATTATTATTATTATTATTTATTATTTATTATTACTATTATCATTATTTATTATTTATTATTATTATTATTATTATTATTATTATTATTATTATTATTATTATTATTATTATTATTATTATTATTTATTCGGTACTTCAAAACAAGTATGAAACGATTTGAAAATCATATATATTATGAAAGGCAGTTAATGGAAACTTGCATTAAATTTAAAGGGCAATCAAATCTTTGTAACAAATTGAATTGTAGTGAAAGCAGGAAATTTACAGAAATACAGTGTGGAAGTTTGTTTTGTTCCTTTTTTTTTTGGTTAAATTATGAATGTTTGAAAATTAGATCACGTGATCTAGGCCTACTTGAATTTTAAATTGAGAAATTATTTATTCAATTAATGTGGCTTAATTTGAAACGATTCTCCCATTTGTTGTACACTATTTCAATTTCTCTGCATAGTAATCTACCCCTATAAACAGAACCAAACTTCCACCAATAAAAGATTGTTTTTTAAAATCTCGTTCAGCCATTTATTTTTTATAAATAAATGATATAATACAGGTAGTTATTTTCTGTGTCGGAGCAAACTGTAAAGTTATCTTACACTATATCATTATCTCAGTTACAGTACCAATTCGAAAAACTGAACTCCCTAGTGTATTCTCTGATCTTAAAAATCTATTGAATCATCTCATTTCATTTCATTTTTTTCAACTAGCTTCAGCCAATAACCGATCACGTGTGTGCTCGTGAAAAATAACCAAAGTATTTATATCAGAATAATGTTTTTAGAAATATCTGAATAAGTATGAAGGAAATACAATAACAGAAACATGCATAATTAAAACAAATAAATCCACGAAAAGCAGGTTTTTTTGTTTTGTTTTAATCTATTTATTTTCATTTTTGGCTAAACTGTTTCTTTACTTTTCTCACTTGAGCTTACACATATCTTATCTTCTTTCTTTCTCCTTCCCCCCCCCCTCTCTCTCTCTCTCTCTCTCTCTCTCTATCTCTTTCTCTCCCCCCCTCTCTCTTTCTCTTCCCCCTCTCTCTATCTCTCTCTCACACACACACACGCACAAACACACACACATCCTAAAGCCGTCCTCGCTTGAGCATACACATACTTCATCTTTGTATTTCTCTCTCTATCACACACACACACACACCCACACACACACACACACACACACACACACATATATATATATATATATATATATAAATACAAATAAATACAATCCCCTCTATGACCCTCCCCTCTTGCGCATACACTCATTTCATCTTTTCTCTCTCTCTCTCTCTCTCTCTCTCTCTCTCTGTCTCCCTCATACAACACACACAATACACGCCCACATTTTATTTCTTCATTTTTTGTTTCCTTTGCCACCCCTTCCATCTCTCTTTTTCTTTTACTCTCCAAGACACAGACACACCCATGCCCACATGGGGCTTCTTTTTTGTGCTATCCATTTTTGCAATATATTACGTAAATATTTTGATCCATATTTCTATTGTAATGCCCTTTATTGTATTGTGGATGTGTGTTTAAATATTTGTATCTTTATTGCAAAGTGAAATAGTGTTAGAAATGAACGTGAAGAGGGGCAATGTCCCTCTCTCCTGGTATTCATGTGGGCCTACTTTAAAAAGACAAGTACCACGTACTCCATGTTATCGAAACATCTTTATTCAATATATCGCAGTGCTGTTTTTGTGGCATAACCGCAGATAATACTTGACTCCTGAGGACCCAGCAACACAGAAAATGAAATTATGACAGAGCGCATTATGAAACTTTTAGGTTAATTTCAACACCTGAAATAACTCTATATAACTTCGCTTTGCTTTGAAACGTCACTTTTTTATTTTTCCAATTATCACAAGACTTCTACAAGACCTTGAAATACATTTCTAATCAAGAATCCAATTATATTCATATATTAATTTTCTTACCACTAACTGAGGCAGAGTAATAAACAAAACTTAGTTTGCTACATCTCAGCACCATACAAATTCTAATCGGTCCATATGAAGGCAAGAGGGAAGAAGTCTATCCATCCACTGCTTACATGAATTAGAAACACAAACATGTACATTATCCCCCTGTTCAGGCACAAAGCGTTTATAACGAAACTCGATATTAAAAGAAACGTTGTATAAAATTTTCATCGTATAGCCTACGGACCGTTCAGACACATATCTCGACCGATTAGAGAAAAACATCGTATAGAAGCGCTGTTTTCCACCGCGCATGTTGTTATGGTCGCCGCTAGCCCCTGCCCCCTGGTAAGGTCACATTTCGCGCGTGCTCACGTTAAGCCCCGCCCAGTTATACCGTTCTATGGTCGCCATACGTGACACACACGGAAAGGTGATTCGTTATCGAGTTCTAGTTCGAAACGATACTCTGACCCTAGTTTCGTTATACGACGTTTCGTTATACGATGTTTCGTTAGTCAGCGTTCAGACACATAAATCATCGTATAGCTATACCGTTTTGGTATAATTTTTTTGTGTCTGAACACCCAGTGTGTTGTACCGAAAGTCCCTGGTTCGAACCATGAGATAAGAATCTGTGGGGTCACATCTTACCAGCAAATATAAACATACCTAAAACAATGACTTTAAACTATACCCCCAGAACATAAATCCTCATAAGTATATACTACTTATGTGGGTGGTGTGACCAATAACTCCACAATAAACCACAACAACTGTATAGTCCGATTTATGCATAATTATACTCTCTAAAATGTACAGGAGTGGAAATCTACTCTATGGGGGGAAGTCATATGAGAGATCGCTTCGTTTGGAGTGGAATCAACGTTCAAATAATTTCAAACCACTCTTTAAAGTATAATTCAATCACTATTTTGGAGTGGATTCCACCTAATTTGGAGTTGATTCAATCCGAAGGAAGTGATTCTTTGTATGACTCTTAGGAAAAATGGATTTCCACTATTTTACATTAAGAGAGAGTTGGTACATTTTATTGATGTCAATATCGAAAGAGCGCGAACAGGCATGTAAAATGTACACGATTGAAAAAAATATATAAATATAACAAATGAAACATGTGTTATGTTGCTTTATCCATATTTACATTTTCCCTTTGCACGCAATAGTTCAAGCTTTTAAGTTTTTGACGCTTTTTTTAAAAGACTGACAAAGTATATTGTGAATGGAATATAAAATTTGCTTTATACAACATGTCAGTAGATAGGATTGTATTCTTAATACATTTTTGTAATATAAAATCAAGTACATGTTCAGTTTATATAATGTGTATATACATACATACATGTATGCATATAAACACACACACATACACAAACAAACATTATATAATGTGAGAAATCAATTGAATTGAATGAGAGAAATAATGTGCGTAGCTAAATTCATTGTTCCTCCTTACTGACTTCCTTTTTGCGGAAATGACAGCAGGGTTTTGCATAAACTGTCTCCGGGTCTTTGGCACTGTACGCCAAACGCCTAACGCCTTAACCACTAGACCACGGAGGCGGATTGAGTGGTATTCGGCTACATTCGACAGGGGAGTATGGAACAATGAAAAGCCGCATGCCTACATGAGCGTACATATACATGCATACATATATATATATATATATATATATATATATATATATATATATATATATATTTATTATATTATTGATTTATCTCTTATTTTTGTTGGTACTTATTTGTAATTAAAGAAAATATGAAGCGATGAAAACGTACTGAGAGGCCTATTTGTAAGTTTAAATCGTTGCAAATAATAATTCTTGCTTGAGTAGTGCCTACCGTCAAGAACTTATCTGAGCCGTATTGTTATTCATTTTACATTATTTTATTCGGTACTTAGCATGCTTAAGAACACTAGAATGAGAAGATTTTAAATATGTATGATACATGAAAGGCGGTTAATGAAAACTTTCAGCCCCAGCTCCCCTTGTACGCCTGTAAATCATTGCAACAAGTCAAATCAAAGTAGGTAATATAGAGTAGGGAAAATTCAGTGGCGGCACCAGGATTTTTAAAGTGGGGGGGGGGCAAATGGGGCGCAAAAGAAAATGTTGGGGGGGCAAGGGCGGACAAAAAAAAATTTTGACACTTTTCGTAGTGAAAATGTACAGAAATGATTATTTGGCTATAAAACTACCCCAATATGAGGACATTTGATCATCTCGCGGCCTGATTATGTGGTGGGAGTTATAGGCCTGTATTGCGAGCGAGCGAAGCGAGCGAGCAAAAATTTTGACACTATTATAGTGGAAATGTACAGAAATTATTCGGCTATAAAACTACCCAAATATGAGGATATTTACACGAGCTGAGCGAACAAATTTGCCCCATGCCCCCCCCCCCCCACCTTGATGCCGCCACTGCTTTCCAAGTTTCCGTTTTCTTTCTTTTTCCTTCTTTTCTCCATTCCTTTTTCACTTTTTTCTTTCCTTTTTTCTTTTTGTACCCTACAGTGCATATATAATAAGTACACACCGGGTACACACCTTAAAAATATTCTCCAAAATCGTAATTTTACAATATCGCTTTTTGTTCTTATATAATTATGGGTGAGGGTCTGTGCCATCGGATGACACTAAAAAATGAGTATTTACCTTGAGTACCTTGGTAATGCCTCGTATTCATTTGTTATAAAAACGTCTTACCCATTGATCATGCAGTTGTTATTTACCATCGCTCGATCTCTACCCAAGAGATCGATGTTATTTACACGGTCCCATAGCATATTTCAGTGTTTTTCTCGGTGTGCATCAACTCGTTATACGACGGTGGTGGTTGGTTCGGGTTATCTATAAACGGGGCCGATGGCTGCGCTGTAGGATGAACAGAATGAAGCTGGTTGCTGGCAGGTTGAACCGGCGTACACTGGTTTGTGGTAGTTTGACCCTGTTGAATAGACCCCATTTGGTGTGTGGGTTGATATGAGTATATGTATGTTGGTTGAGCGCCTGATCCTTGAACATCCGGAGGTTGTATTACCCCAGGGGATGGAGCAACAACAGTTGTCGTCATTGCAGTGCCAGAATACATCACCGGAGGCAACAAATTGCGCTTGATCTTACGGCACCAGATAATGGAAAGGACCATCAGTATAACTCCAACAATTAAAAGCGTTATTCCTGCGTATAACTGAGCCTGATCTGATTTTTTAACAGATGGAAAGGTTTCATAGTAACTGTCTGATAATTGATTCCCCATAAATGCTCCCACTGCTGTGTTTACTATTCCCATTAATATGATAACACAAGAAATCACTGTCAATAATATTGCGCAAGGATAACAGCGTTGCATACATGTTCTATTTTCGGGATTTGTATTCATATTGTAGGTGTTTGTCTGCACCATAACAGAAGCAGGTGGGGCGCTGGTACTTGCCATTTTTTCCAAGGTTTGTATACATGCGGTGGTAGAGGAGGTGAATGAACTTTTGAATTATAACCGAACTCCGTGTCTATCCACTCTGGAGAACTGTAGATTTTCATCCTGAAATATAAAGTACATCATTTAACATGTGACCATTTATTATTAAAGTACTGAGACGGGTGACGTCATGACTCAGCAGGAGTAATGTACAATGATAACCGCACGTACATGTATTATTTAAGTACATTAAATATCATGCATGATGTGCTATTCGGCTCAATAATTAGCCAATATCTTACATCGTAATATAGCCAAACAAAAGTTACTGACTTCTGATTACGTTAAAAAGATCATGTCAGCAGTATCTATATAAATAATACGCTAAGAATTTGAGATGCTTTCTTTGGATCGAATATTGCTAAGTATACATCATTTACGGGCAGTCCTATAGGATCATATCATATCGAGAATCCCGCCGGCACTCTAGGGGAAGGAGTATAGGTGAAGCTGCCCCTCCAACCAAAGTTACCCTAGAAAATATTTTCACTATGATACCAACATGATATGAATATTAATAAGATATTGTGTATCCCGTCTCCCCTGGCGGGGGGGGGGGGGGGGGGAATTATATCCAGTCGGCCCTCACAAGACCCGTAAAGGGGCCCGCTTGGGATCCCCCGAAAAGAAAAGAGCCCTATAAAGCAATTCTTCTTTTAATCCTTTCATTCTTTATAAGGGGCAGCCAATGCATATCATGATTTCATAGCCTTTCTCTGAGGTAAGAACCATAGAAACAAGGAAACTAAAAGATCAAATTTTGTTTTTCCGGTACCTGAAAAACGGCAGGACAAAAATATATACAAGAATAAAATAAATTTGTGGAAAAAATATTCACTCAGGATTCTGGAATATGTAATTTTATGATAAATGAATTAAAAGCAAATTTTGGGGCGAAAATAGTCAACTCTGACTAATTGCCAAACGAAAAAAAAAAAAAAAAAAAAAAAACTAAAAAGAAGAAGTTCCTCAAAAATTGTGAGAATCCTGGATGTGAAGTTTGAGGTCATGGGTCGTCCAGAGGCCATATAGGGTTGACATGAACTACTGGGCCCATTCGTAATTCAGCGCTAAAACAATCGTAATTTTAATATTCATCAAGATGAAAAGGTATTTTCTTCAAAATTCATGCAAGATTTGGATGAATAACACATGTCATACATACTTTTAGGTAAGAAATACCACTTTACGCGAAAAATATGCCATCATGTGGAGATGTGTTTGTTTTTGAGTTTTTTCACTTGAACTTACACCTATAATGACAAATATGAAGATATCATAAACAAAGCTAGCGACCGTGGATGTCCTCGGGCTGCTTCTGCTAGTCTAGATATAAATAATACCAGGAAAAAAAATTGGAATTACCTGTGAGGTTATGTCAATTTACAAAAGGGCTATAAGTTTTGTTTGGTTTTTGGTGTGTGTGTGTGTGTTTGTGTGTGTTGTGTGTGTGTTCTTTGTGTGCAGCGGGTTTTGTGCTGATATGAAATTTATTAATGTTCCGTGAAATCTTGTGCATAAGCCCCCCCCCCCCCCCCCCCCCCCCCCCGCCCCCCGAAAAACGATCAGCAAGAAAAGTGAACTTCTCACCGCGGGAATAGATACACTCTAAAAGAGGATTGGTCAAAACAGCCAATGTAGTGGTAAATATGTGTCCTACCAAAAAATTGGTCAAAATCAATCAAAATTTGGGTACATTTTAACCAATAATTTGGTAATAATATTGACTATCATATTCTTCACCAATATTTTTGGTCGGACACGTATTCACCAACACATTGGTTATTTTGACCAATCCTTTTTTAGAGTGTAGTAGAGTCTGCATGGATATCCAGTTTAGCAGTTTAGCCATACCTTTGAAGTTCAAAGTTCAGACATCGCGACAAGCCAGGCAGAATCAGTGAGCCAAGGCATGGCATTGTCTAATACTGACCTCGATCAGTGCAGTGCTGCATGTCTCCTAGCTACATGTCGGCTACATTCACTGTGTGTAAGCGTTACGGTGGATGTGAATTACTGGTCATACTAAAAAGAGCTTTATTTAAATGCCTATTGCTGCCAAAATACCTTCAAGAACTTCAAGAAATGTTATAAACAATGAAATTTCTTTTCTGGTGGGAGGATCACGTTGAAAAGATTTTTTTTGCTATGCACAACTTATATTATGGCTAGCTTCAGACAGACTGCTTAATGACATGCTTTACAAACATCGATAAGATTTAATGTATTTGGTAATAGGCATATCTATTCCAGGCCTCTGTCGTTTTGGCATGACGAGGAATATTTTGATACAGATTTACATATTATTTTCTTATCAAATAATATTACTTTGCGTATAGTTGTGAAAATCAGGCTAATTTTTATGATAACCACTGATGTATGCAGATCTCAAGACAAAACTAGCAGCTAGAGTGAGAAAATCCTTATAGATGTACAAATAAATGTGACCGTTTGATTCCGATTTAGTAATATTAGTAATATTTTATAGCAATGAAATGATACTTACCTAGGGAAGTATTACTATCACTAGTATCAATTTCATAGTATACATGTATATCATGATGGTAGCAGATGCGTGCTTAACCTATGTGTTGGATGTGTACCTCCCTTGTATACACTACATTCCTTTGCAGTGTCAGAACGGGATACCTAGCAGAAAATGACGTATAATGTATGCAGATAATCATCCATGATATACAACACAAGCTGATGAAACGATAATTCGTCGTGGCTTAACTGCGAGCGTGAACAGAATATTTCAAAAAGGCAGTGACATAAATTACAGTTAGGTCGCACATATTTTAGAGCTGAACAGTTACACGGATGATTCAACGACCTATTCATAATAGCGTGCTTATGGAAAGCCATCGGAAAAAAGTCACCCATTACCGCTGGCAAATATGAACCGAAAAGGAAAATCATATTTAGGTGTGATATATTTTTTTATTTATTCAAGATTCAAGATTCATTTATTTTTCGATACCAGTTCATAAATCATATAAAGTATTTACATTGTAGAAGAAACTCATCATTCAAACTTTGTACTTTATCCAAATACATATCGCATATATTTATGTACACATGTATAATGTAAAGAACCTAAAAGCGGTGTAAACACTCCATCCTACAGGCGCAGAGAAATCTATCTTTATTGCAACTGTAATATTTTGTATAAATTTTGCATATTAATTATGATAATTGCATTTTGTATTTGTAGTTTGTTGGGAATGAAGAACAAAAATGAAAAATGAAATATGAAATTCAAACCGGTTCAAACAGATTGCTCTCCGCTTGGATTTTTACATTCAGGCACAGATCCAGATATCCAAATACATAATATATACATATATGTGTGTGGGTGTGTGTGTGCATGTATATATATATACATATATATATATATATATATATATATATATATATATATATATACGTATTCTTAAAAGCTTATACATATCTATCACTGTAATATCTTAATAGGTCATTTGCATAATTCAAGATTACAATTTAAAGTTTTTATTGCCCACATGTGACACAGAAATTGGTGTGAAATGTAATGGTTATATACAATAATGTATAATACTTGTATAATACTTAATGGCGCATAAGAATTTCCCTGATACGTATTATATAATTTTTGTATTTCAAAAGACGAAAATTTTGCTACTTTTCAGCCACAGAGCTAATCGAGGCGCTTAACCCTTCTTTTTCCTAAATAAGGCCACTGATAATTATCTTTTATCTAATGTAATTTTTTTCGAGATGACTTTTTTTTCTTCTATAAAATCCAGGAAAATGTGGGCCCAAAAATCCAGAGTAGGGTTTATGGGTCGGTTGCATTCTCATACTGGGTTAGTACTAGAAACCAAATTTCGATGAAAATGGCTATTTTAGCAAAAATGAAACGCAATATTTGATATAATTCCTATATATATATATATATATATATATATATATATATATATATATACATAAAACACACATACATACACTGCCCTCCAAAAGTTTGGGTACACCTGTTATAAGAACTCATTTCTCACAATCACCCACAGTGCATTTATCATAATATTTTTGGCACTGCAACAATGTGGTATTAAACTGAAGAGTAGACATCAGCCTTCAAGTTGACACCAGTTTAACATATGTAAAGCGTTTCAGGAGGTATTCATGCATTAGAAAATAAAAAAGGCAACCCCCCCCCCTCAAAAAAAAAAACAACAACAACAACAACAACAAACAAAACAACAACAAAAATCATTTCCAATGGAAAATATGAGTTCATTGCTTTGGTCAGTAGTGCTGGTATTTTAGCCCTTTTGGCATTCTACGAAATCTTGTTTGTGCTGATGGATATAAAAAAATATTGACTAGTGTACAATAATCATTCCTTTACTCATGCAGAAAAACTAATATTTTATCTAAGATACACATCAATATTTGGGGATCACCACAATGTTTTTTTGTTTTGTTTTGTTTTGTGTGGGGTTTTTTTCTCATGGGAAATCATATTTTGTTGGTTATTCTTTGTATTTACGTTACTCTTACAAGTAAAATAATTCCTAAATTAATAATAGTTTGTCATGAGATGCGCATTTCATTATTTTTGAAGAGTTTTATTTAATCACGTTTCGAATCATAGAAACTTCTCATCACAGAACCCACCCCAGATAACGACCACAGCACGGCACATCCTGGAAATCCAGCTGGTCAAATTGTGGAGGTAGTCACTGGAAAGGCCTTTCCATGTCTTCTGAAGAACTTCTAACGACAGATGAGGCTCGCTTGTTGGGCATTTTTGTCGGAATTTTCTGTTTAGCATAATTTTTCGCAACCCCTTTATCTTCTGTTTTCTAAAGGTTGTTTTTTGCATAGCCATAGGAAATGTTTTGATTCATTTTCTGCGGAGATATTTTTGGAGGTAGTCACTGGAAATGTCTTTCAGTGCCTTCTGATGGTAAAGCTCACTAGCTGGGCACTTTTTTCTGACCTTCCTGTCCAGCTCTTTCCATATTAGATCTATCGGATCCAGATCCGACTGGGGACTGGGGTAACCAATCCAAAGTTTTCAGGACCCCTTTCTCCTCTGTTTTTCTCCAGGTAGTCTTACCACAACCTTAAGGAATGATCATGATAATTGGAGTCAGATTTTGTAGAATGCCAAAAGGGCATAATGCTGGCAAAACTGACCAAACCAGAGACTTTCTCATTTGTGCTTGAAATTATATTGTTGGGGATAGGTTGGTTCTTTAACGCATGACTTCCTCTTTTACATTATGTTAAACTGGTGTCATCTTGAAGGCTGATGTCTAACTCTTCAGTTTGATACCATATTTTTGGAATGCCACAAATCTGATAATAAATGAACTGTGGGTGATTTTGAGAAATCAGTTCTTATTACAGATGTACACGAACTTTTGAAGGGCATATATATTATCTAAATTTAACATGTTTCAACTGAACCGTACACACATCCACACCTCTCTCGCTATATATATATATATATATATATATATATATATATGTATATACCTTAACTGATTTCTTTTCAACGACTGTTCATTCCATTTCATAGTGCGCCATTTCTACAAGCTAGAGATTGAATCCAATTTTTAAAATCCAGAGACTTCATCTTCTCGAATCACTGCTACTACACACGACAGTCGACCGGAAAAAATCCAGGATTTCCAGGGGTACAGGGTTCTGGTAGATGATGACTGATCAGAAGGTGTTCCATATCTGCTCCTCCCCCACAATAGCACACAAATTATTGTCCATCCTTTCTGCATCAGAACATTTTACATAAGGATTTTGCATCGTTTAACCCTGTTGTAATGTGGACATGACTGAGTCGAAAGACTAGATATGAATTAAACAATCAAAAGGGTAAATCAGGGGTTTACTATAAGAATGAAAAGGTTATGATCCAAAACACGGAACTTTGAAACAGATGAGATGACAGATGAGATGAGATGAAATGAGATTACCTATTTCATGTGTATTTAACAGTATATCTAACAGTTTTAGAGATAGTGTGACTATATCGTCTCTGGGGAAACAGTTTCCTTGTATGTAGGTCTCCAGGTGTCAGAGTAGACCATTGGTAGAGCAGTGTAATGTGACAAAGAAACATTTCCCTGAGTAGAGCGCTCGAGGTATTGATGGGCAGTTGCGGCTATACAGCAGCTCCTGCTGCCTGTGGTTGGTGAGTCCAATGCGAGAATGGCAATTTCTTTCGAACCAGCCACATAGGTGAGTATTGTCATTCTCTACTTGGCAACAGGCCTTTTTCGGGCTCCCTGTAAACACTTAAACACTCTTGTGATTTGCTTTCTTCTTTGAGTTTTCAAAGCTCGGTCCTTACAACTTGCTACTACTTCAGATTTTCCCTCTTGGATTGTGAATTGTATATGACATTTTGAAGTCTCTCGGAGCTTCTGATTAAGTTTCCGGATTGTATTGGACTGGGCGTCGTTCCACAACAGACAGCAGGCAGGAACATTCAACAAGCTTTCCACACGATGAGAAAAAACAAACATAATCATGATCTGACTGACTGATGTTAATCTATGTCAAAGACTTCACCGGATCTGTTTTTCCACATATGCCAACCACTTCATTATAAGAAGGCGGGGCTCCATCAGGGGTGCCTACAGCATAGTCCGATGGATAGGTCAGTAACTGAAAGGTTGTGCGCTGGTTGTAGAATGGCAATTGTTGGGAAGAAGCCGATGTAACGCCTGTGTATTGAGTAGATAGAGATGTCTCTACTTCTAGCAAGGATGCATCGTTTGTGGGACACGTTAATGCTTTAAAGCAGCAAGATCTGAAACATACCCATAGGCTCACAGACGTCAAAAGGAGCAGGGTGAATCCTGCAATCATAAAGGCTTTCCCACTGGCGCGACCATTTTCTACAATATTGGGTTTCCAAATGTCCATGGCGCCATATAGTATCAGGGGTACAGACACACCCAGGAGACTCCACATTGTCACTCGAAAAACACATTCTTTTACTTCTTTCCGCATGTTTTAATGCAAGACAAAAATTGCTCGCCAGCTATACCAGTGTGTAACAACTTTTGAGCACCGATTGTTACCTTTATTCTGTCACTCAACCTAGGGAGACCTGCAGAGTGGTGGTTTAAATCAGTGGCGTAACGTGGTCCAGCCAAAGAAGGGCACAGGTATCGGGGGCGGGGGGCATATACTGCTTTATACTAGGTGGATGAAATATGAATTAACAAGGCCAGCAGTAAGCCAGTTCGAAATTATTTCTTAGTACAAATGACCCTGAAATGACCCCCAAGTTGTACGCGCACGCGCATTTGTTTTTTGTGGACGCGCTACTTGTACTTGTTTATCATGTAAAATCATACTGCTGCACGCATCGTGGTGCGTACCAAATGACAGTGCATAAAGGTCGGTACATGCGCAAATTGTAATTACGAACTGTCTTATTAGTAGCTAGGAGAGTGTAGAATAGGTCTATCATCTTCTTTTCACGTTCCTTTTCCACTCTCCTTTTTCTCTATTGTTTTTTCTGCCCCCGTGCTCCTATTGCTACGCCACTGGTCTTAAATTGTAGTAGGAAGCAATAATCTTAGACATCATCTTCCTACCTTAAGTCGTTATCTTGTTTCTGGGAGGGAAGGAATTGTGGATGATTTGAAGGAAATGACCGAGATAACCGGACAAAAACAGGAACTTTACAAAACCATAAAACGGGCATTGCTAAAATTGATATCATTAATCTAGTTACCTTCTCATATTGCCGATAGCATAACTAAAATCGATTATTTATAGCCTAATTGTTAATGCGTACGTAAGAATACAAGCGGGGCAGCCTTCGACTGGCTAGACTAATTTTTTTATTTTTTTGGAGACTTATTTCAAAGATTTATGTATTATACGGTGACTTTATCATTATTTTTTTATGATATAAATTTTACATAGGCTGACATGACATTCTGACTTAAATCTTCCTGAGTTTTGGATGATCATATAAAGATATTCATGATATTTGTCTGTCGAGAGGCAGAAGGAAGTAAACTCTATGCAAAATAATATGAGTTAAAGTCCTTGTGACTCTAAGCAGACGAATAATGTGTTATTGGATCTGATCGATGACACATTAAAGTGTACCAATCACCTAAAAAAAAATAATTTGTGTTCAGTTAGAATGTATAAAATCTACCTCAAAACACTTGACCAGGCATGATGTGGGTTAACGGTTAAGGAGTATGAAGAAAATAACAAAAAAAACATAAAACCCCCTCGCGCGGAACCCAACTCCGAGTTCGATTCCGTGCGGGCCCTTATCCTATGCGATCGCGTATGGGTGCGTCGACTGGTCTTCTCACAAGTTTCTGTATTGTTAATTCAGAGTGTATTTCATCTTGCAAAATCTCTTTATAGAATCAACATTTGAAGCTTATATTTTGACATAGTATAGCGACACGGAACCCCTAACATACAGAGAAAAATTGGTGATTGGTACGTATACAAAGCGGTTTTCATAGCTGGTATATGGCTAGAGTGCCCAAGTCTGCGCAGTGCCCTTGTCTGCGCATGCATTTAACTGCGCGATTCTGATAAAACAGAACACGCAACGAACACAAACTTATCATTTCTATCATAGCGATATATATTCATGCAAAAAACGAGTGAAAAGGAAATGTAAAAAAAAGATCTTATTTCAGATATGAAGCCTCAAAATGACTTTCACGGGAAAACTCCAGAACTGCATGTAAAATGAATGAGTGTACAGACATGGGCACAAATTGTTTTTTCAATGTTGAAATGACAAGGCCACCGTTTCTTGTGAAAATGGAATTGTTCTTGCTTTAATTTTGATGAGATTTTGGGCAAACTTACTCTTTAGAATATCGGGAATAATATAAAATCAAGTATTAGAGGAATATTAAAGAAATTCTTGTTTATTATCAGGTCAAATCTTGGGTGCGCAGACGTAGGGCTCCACATCATATAATGATTAATCTTTGTTGAAACACCCTGTTTAATTCGCCGCATCCTTTACCAATAAGAAAGAGAAAGCAAGGGGGAATTCAAGTAAAGGGAGGGGGTAACACACTTTCGTTGATTCGGGAAATTATCTACACATGTTATAAATTAATTATCATCATATTGTTCTTAGAAAACCCTTATATTGTATATTTGTTCTTCAAAGAACAAAGTTCTGCTCGATGGCAATGATACCTTGCTCAAAGGCTGTGGCGTAGCTAGGATTTTTTACAAGGGGGCAAATTCTGCTTGAAGGGAGACCCGTATTTTTTTCTTCTCGCCAGCCCTCCAAAACTCGCTCAGTGGGTGGGGGGGGGGGGGCGACAATTTTTTCCCCAGCCCTCAAAAAAGCTGCTCAGTAGTGGAGGGGTGGTTATCACATGTTGTCCTCCATAATTCTCTGACAAGCACAAAAAAAATTCTCAAAAAAAATTCTCAAAAATTTTTTTTTTTCGAGGAAAAGTTGTCAGAGGGAGGGCACTCTGCCCCCCCCCCCCTCAGCTACTCTAGTGCTCAAAGGCTGTGTTAAGCATTGGCCTAATGTATGACGGAGTGAGTATCGAGGTCTGTGGATCAACAAATCTGCATAATAATGAAGCCTGGTAAATTCATTTTGCTGGAAATTCAATAAATATGTTTGTTATGTGATTATCATTCACATGATTTTTTTTTTTATCATGAACAGAAATCTGACGAATCTCCTAATCAATTCAGTTCGTTTTCTACCTTCCAAATAAAGACACAACTTGTAGAAAAGAAAATGAATGTGACATTGGATATGTAATGAAAAAAACAGTTCAAGTTCAAAATGTTCGAAGATTTACGTAGATTAACAAAGACCAATATATTTTTTTATCTATGATTCCTGAGACAGTTTTGAAAATCATGACATTTTTTTTTACAATGTATAAAATTGTCTATAAAAACGAATAAATACGAACATGTATTCTATCACATTGACACAAACAAATACTGGTAATATATAACTGAACTATAAAAGATTTCAGTCGGCTATGATCTACCCTTTTACATTTAGTACAAAGATAACTAAAATGTGTTTTGATAAAAAGGCCTTTTAATCAGGAACTGTTTCTTTGTTCTCATCATGAAAACTTCATCACAACACATGTTCGACGCGCACTGACTGTTTTTAAAAAAAAAGAAGTTGCGGCAGTTTTTGATTTTTTGATTTTTTTTAAAATTCATTTTATTTACTCATTTTTTATTTACTTTTTTTTTTACCTTTTTTTCATTTTATTTTTCATTTGTTTTTTCTTTCTTTCTTTCTTTCTTTTTTTTTTTTTTTTTTTTTTGGGGGGGGGTGTTGGCATGACCATTCTTGGATATCCTGTATCTTAGTTTTCCTTTTTTATTATATCTGCAAGTAATATGTTCGATCTACCTGTTAGTCAGATTTCCCCTTCTCTGTATCTGTAAATCCTACTATACATGGGCCGTGGAACCAGGGGGGCTGCGGAACTGCAGCCTCCCACTTTTTTGAGTAGACACGTTTCATAAAATCTCGGAAAAAAAGGTTTAAAAATTGTCATTAATGAGTGAAATCAGATCAGCCCACCCCCACTTTCAAAAACGCTCCGCGGCCCCTGTTATACATGTATCTTTTTACGTTTTCTCTTACAAGTTATGCTTCCTCTTATCATTTAGGACATAATTTGAGTTCCCTCTCCCTCCTGCCTGCACTGATCATTGATGCCTTATTCTCCCTACGCAGTATAGAAAGGGAAAAAATAATCAAAAAGAAAAGAAATTTCAGCAGCTTCCTACTGAGTGAATTTCATAGAAATTCCTCCGATTTGTTTACCAGAGTCGAATGTGCAGTCTATACTTGTTCAGCCAAGGAGGTACCCCTGTTCAGCCGATCGTATTATATGATGATGGGCTTGTAAATTTGACTCTTGGCATGAAAAGTTGATACCCCCCGATGGATTGACAGAGGTTGCCCATTAAAATCACTGCATTAGCATCTCCGAATCGTACATTTTATTCGAATACTTGATTCGATATGAGGTAGTAACTCACAGATTATTCCATGTAATTGACGTCCACTGACTGACATTAGCATCTCCGAATCGTACATTTTATTCGACTACTTGATTCGATATGAGGTAGTAACTCACAGATTATTCCATGTAATTGACGTCCACTGACTGACATTAGCATCTCCGAATCGTACATTTTATTCGACTACTTGATTCGATATGAGGTAGTAACTCACAGATTATTCCATGTAATTGACGTCCACTGACTGACATGTTTGGTAGAGAGCCCTCACCGTTGGCGTATATTTTCCCCAATTAAGTATATTACGGGCAAAGAAGAGTAGAAAATGAAATTGCTAATCCACAGGGCACAATAGTTGTAGGATAAATATCTGCTGTCATAATACTGGGCACTGCAAACCTGAGTGAAAGGTTTGCGTTTTCAAGAAGTACGCGAACAGTTCATGAATAGTTCGAGAAATGATCGGACGAAATTCGCTGCTTTCGCGAGACATGGCAAGACATGCGCGAGACATTCTCCAAACTGTCGGAATCTGTTGGGGTTTTACGAAGATTTTGCGATGTTTGGCGATCTTTTAGAGCCTAAAACACGAATGTTGGACCTTGCCACTTTTGTCGACATTTGCATCCTTCTCTAATCTTTCGCATGCCCGTAAAAACCCACCTTGAATCGTTCGCGAAGGATGATAATGTCGAAAAAATGGCATTCGAACATTCATATATATATATATATATATATGTTTACATAAACACTTGTGTACTTTTCCGCCAGAGAAAATCAATACACATGTAGTCGAAAAATACTTTGAGTAATCCTTTATTATATCAAGTTTACCAAATATATGCAAATAATGAATCACCATATCTCATAATTTGTATCAATTTCATGGCTCTTTCTACTCCAGAGAAATTGCACATTTCATATAATCTTATTCGGTATTGTCTATACACTGTTTAAGAATAAAAGTGAATTAACTGCCCATAATAATATATTTTATCTTCAACATAGGAGACAATTATTTCCAGAAAAAAAATCGTCTTTTGAATTACTTTTCCCCTAACACTTTATATTCAATTAAACTGAATGCTATGGTTCGCGCGTCATAGTTTTAAACTTGACTAGGTACATTTCTTTAAATATAGCCATCCGGAACTATATAAAGACTGTATTAGTAATATACTGACTTATTTATTCTAAATAACAAAACCGACACAAGACGGAATTCAAAACACAAAAATTACAGACACAACACAAAAATATCCAAATGCTACATGACATCATCAGCTGCTAAAAGTTTTCCATCTTTCACCATTCGTCTGTATCACCGGATAAATACACTTCCATTGATGCAGCGGCAAAGTTCCTTTAAACCTTAAAATTGAAACAAATTTACATAACAGAATTAAGAATCAGCTTGTTGCAGCTTCTGTGAAATTGCAGAAAATATAATTTTGGTCCAAAGAGCAGCTCAATAAATATCTTTACAGATCAACTGGCGTTGTATATTAAAGAAAAAAAAAATCTTCTCTTGATAACAGTACATCACTCTCTAAACAAGAAGAAAAAAAAGGGAATTTTACTTGCAATATTTTTACTAATATATCACGACTATTAGTAGTCTATATTTAGTACTTGACATTTACCATAAAAATATTGATGGTTTGTACACCTTTAGAGAAAGTGTAATGAAATGAACAGTGCAAATAAATCAAATACATTGGATAGTGTGTAAAAAGTATTTATGGTTTCAATCATAATGATCTTTTTAAAAATATCACATTTTCGGGAGTGTACAGACCATTAAATGTCAATGTATTACTCGATGCTATTGAATCTTTACTCTCCTGATATTTATTTATTCATATTATATATTTCATTTATTGATAAAAACATACGAGAGTTCAGTATATGTATAACATATTCCATACTATAAGGCAATGTCTGTGCATCTATAAGTTATCCATGAAAGGTGATAGGCATAAGATATGGTTCATACAAGGAATGTAAATAATTGACAGTTTACGACGAATAATATCATCCATGAAACAGATAGATTCAATAAATATTTTATTAATATACAGATACCCAGCTTTCTTTCGTCAGTATAATTTTGAATACATTTTCCCGCTTTTTGCTTAGCAATGTGTAATCATATATATTCATGATAATCAATAAGTTTAAAAACTGCAATAAGCACCCCGCATAAACGTTCAGGACTGAAAAAAAAAATCAAATATTAGGTTACACATTTCCAAAGTATTATGGTCTAGTACTGACAATGATACATGTATACATTTGTAAGAATACAATTTTTACAATAAAATCACAAAATAATAGTATATTCTGCGAAAGATCAAATTACAGCAATTTTTTAAGAAGAGTTTTCGCGGTGAAAATAAATCCCACGCACGCCGTACGACCCGACTGGGATCCGATTTTCGGAGAAATCATAATTACATTTGCTTTGATTATTTTAAGCAAACATAATCTTCATGATAAAAGTTATGAATGATATTAATACAAGTCGAAATCTCAGAGCATTATAAAACTTCTAGTTGGAGTAAAGGCCAAATGGACTTCAAATTGTAGACAATCACACATTCTGACGTCAGTAAGATTCAGAGCTGATCATTTGACTTGCTAATTTCAATTTCGATGAACCCCGTTCATTAAGATTTTACATGTTTGAATGTTCATGTCAAATGCTATTGCAAATTCTTTTTAAAAATCTAAGATGATACAGCCCCTCCCCATCAAATCCCCTCACTCGATGACCTTTCAACCTATTAAGACCGGTGCCCCCTCCCCCCCCCCCCCCCCATTTTCTAAAATGGTTTATAAACACTGTTTCATATAAATAGGACTACTCCCGTATCTTGCTTCTAAAGACATGAAAGAAGTAAACTTATTTGGGGCCCTTTCTTTTCATCAGTATTAAATTCGTATTTAATGGAAAGAACACATGTTCTTCTATTCCAATGGCCGCGAAATACAGTCTTATCACACACTTGCATTCTAAAGGACGTCGTCTTATATAAGGCACAACATTTTATGCTATATATCTCCATTATGTTTTTAGAAATTATATATATAGACATAACTCTGTTAGTTGAACGTCAGATCGTATACCTATTAATTAGAATAGGCATGTACTACCCAACAAAATAACCATAATACCAAATGTCATATAGCTATTAAAAGTAACACCCTGTATCGTGTGAGCGAAAAATATAGTACTGGAAAGAAAATGCTATACTTTCATAATGCATGTAATATGATATTTTTATTTAGAAATATGTCAGATTAAGTTAAATGTTTTAATGAGAGTTTAGGTTAAGGAGCTTGAATCTATTGAATAACCTTTTGATTGTTGTTTGTTTGTTTTCGTTTTTGTTTGTTTGTTTGTTTTGTTATGTGTTTACATTAAAATTCAAGGTTGTGAGAACTATTAAGAAAATGTCAAGGCAAAGAGCAGCAAATGAAGTCACACACAATTAAATACCACTAATAGCCGCCAGGATTAAGTTAGATTTCAACCGAGAATACACATTATTTTCAGTCATCTCTGAAAGTGAATTAGGTTTCTTCACCTATTTTAGAAGCAATCTAAATTCGACTGTGTTCTACTTTACTTGTTGATAATTCTAGCGTGTGCTGTTATATATGCACTTGTGTGTTCCAAAGATTTCTGATCTTCATTTGATGTTGAAAGTACAATACTTGGAGAGTATGACTACATCTTAAAAATATCAAAAAATGTGTCAAATCTGTTTTGCTTTGACTGCATGTCATGGCACTTTCTTTTGCTATCGCATTCCACGAAACAATTCACTTGGCATCAGTGAGTATATTGTCGAAAGTTTAGGCCTCTGTTAACCCCTATGTTCAATTTCAGTAGAGTACATAAAACACTATGCAAACATTAATGCAAACTTTAGTGCAAAACGTTTAAAAAAGTTTCTTCACTGAGGGATTTAAAAGGACCCAGTTAAACAATATCATGTGAAACTGGCAATCCATTGACTCGCTCTCTCTGCGTGTTTTTTAACGTTTCTTCGTCTTGAGTAAGACCAGTCGTAGCGGGCGTGTTGTCATGTTTTGTCTGCTTCTGTAAGTCTTGTTCGTCACGCTTTACTGCGTTTCCTTGACCCAAATGAGTTTGCTTTTGATCGCTTATGGGAATGTTTGAAGCTAAGGTCTGCTTGGAGTAGTCGGAAATGTCTTCACCACTCCTGTCAGAACAGCAGGAGGACGACGACTGCATGACTTCTGAGTGTGGTACGTAAGGAGACACGAATTTCTGCGCTTTTCCAGGAAGACCAGATGGGTGGCAATGAGCTTTTCTTGCATTTCCTGGTGCGTGCCTACTTTGTGGGACATTTGGGATTTGATCGAAATCTGAAGTGATTTTCTTAACGCTGCCAAGACGTGTCGGTGAATCATGTGGCGAAGGAGTGGTGTTATTCTCACAAACACTTGCTACAGCGTAATGATCAATCTGCTCTGTGACGTAATCATCAGACCAAGGTGCATCATGAGGGTTAGTTGTGACCTTCTGATCACATCCGGTCCGTGAATCGCCAGAGGAACCGACAGGAACATACCCACTCACACATGTCTTGGTGTAATCATTAATGTGATCAACAGCTTGTAGATGCTCATGGAGATTATTGTGTGCTATGTACCCGTCATCGGAAGGTGTGATCGGTGACGGAATGTCGCCCTCATCGACATCGCTATACGGGAGGGTATCTAAGGCAGAATCTGTCTTCGAGTTCGACTGGCTACCTCGTTGCTCCGAGGCATTGGCTTCCAGTGTGGCATCGTGTGTAGCCTGATCGAGGTCGATTTCATCGATGTCATCGACCACGGTCAATCCTCGTTGAAGTAACGTCGTTAGCAAGGGAATCTCGTGTTCATAGGTAGGGCTTGGTACGAAGTCGTGACTCCATGCTGGAAGGTCGTGTGGGTTGTGAACACCGGGTGAAGGGGCATCAAATATTTCTTTCTCGTGACGAAGACATGGCTCATACGACACTTGACGATCAAAGGCAGGTTTCTGGAAATGGTATGCAATGTAACATCAATAGTATTAATTTGTAGAAGGATTTATTACATTTAATTTTATTTATCGATGTGTTAGTTACCATAAACTACTAATTAATGTCACCATTTTCTTTTTAATTGTTGTCTTAGTTTTCGATTGTAATTATCGGTAGCCGACGGATAAGACCTGACTTAATTTTTATAAGTTTTTACAAACAATTATATTTACAGAGTATCTTTAAAGTACTTCTTGCATTCCTCTTCAACATGATGAATGTATCTACGTGATCTAATCATTTATAATTAGATTTAGATTCGAAATTACTATAACACATTTAGCACTTAAACATTAGCACTTAAACAACATTTTTGTTTCAATAGTAACAAAGGAAATACGAAATGATAATTACCAAGACTTTGTTGTGTTCGAGGTTTAAGTTGTTCTTGAATTGGGGCTTGAGCCATCGAAGCTTGATGTACTTCCACTTGGCTATGAGAAGGACTGCGACCACCAGTATGAGAACCACAACTCCAACAAGAAGAAGAAACCAAAGATTGAATCCAGAACCTGTAGATGATATGACAGAAGACCAATTCTCATTTGCAAATCATGTTGCTGCAACTTTTCATGTGTTACTGATGAAACATCATTTATTAATGTATTAGAGTGTTTTAAGACTTCTCATGCCGTTAACATAACAAGCCCTTTAGAAAGGCTCTAAAACACAGCCTGATTATTAACTACGAATGTCATTGTTTGTGAAATATCTAACAATGTCGTTGTTTTCTTTGTTATGCTTACTGCCTTCAGGTTATTTTTGCATTATGTAACGTAAACTATTTAATGAGTAAGCATAAATTCAGAGCAGAATGGATATCATTGGGCCTATTATATCTCTTCAATCAAAGCACATTGCAACATTATTAGCACCAGATCCCCTTTGTCACAGCGGAATTGGAATTGTATTAACTATTTGCTTTTTGTGTCATTGGTGGTGAATGGCGGTTAATAGTGAAATAAGAATGATGTTTAATTTCCCAGTGTGAAAGTACCATTGTCTATGGTGTGAGTTATAAAGTATAGAATGTGAAAGTGGTTTTGTCTAATAGTGTCTTTGAAATGCACGCTTCATTTTATTCAGCCGAAGATAGGCTTTTGAAAATACATGCCTCATTTCATTTAGCTCAGGATAGGCTTTTGTACTCAGGAGTTTTCAGGTGTAAATATTCACAGTTTGATTTCATCTTAGCAATTTCACCAGTTTTTATTTCATCTTAGTTTATAAAACAGAAGAAGAACCTGTCTCTGGCAGGGCATTATCAGCAGTTTATATATCATCTTAATATATGAATCAGCACCACCGGTGAGTTGACTTTGTAATTTTTGCAGGTTGTAAAGCTATAAGAATGGAATATATGTGCATGAAACACGAGTCCATGTTGCAGGTTACTATCTTAAATTAATATATGATACTTTATGAACAATGTATGAAATGTTTGTTAAATCTTTGATAGCAATTTTGCTCTGGAACTTTTAAGAAATCCAGCTTAATTCTTGTCAGAACTTAAAGAGACTTGAGATTTAAAGAACGATATATGGAATATGAAAGTATATTTATAGCTTAGCTTATGCATTGTTTTATGTGAGAGCTAAATGCTTTATGTATAGATTAATTAATGATAGAACCGCATAGTAGAGAGTGTTTTTGGATTTATTTGATTTTAGATGGCACTTAGTCTGGGGCAGGATGCACCCCCACCCCTAATCTCAACGTGGTAGTACGTGGACTTCCGTTCGGCGAGGTCGACAGTGAGGTCCTTGTCGTGGTGACTACAGCTTAATTGAATTCATCGAAGAAACATGAACTTTTGGAGAGATAGAAAGAACTTCACTCGGTGATGTATACATTTGAGACGTCTGAGAGAATGAAAACTTATGAAACATTTGACGAACAACTTTGGATAATTTGTGTCGATAGCGGATGTCATGTTTCATAGAACGAGTGCATCAGTGCTTATAAGTGATGTTTAGGTTATTGAAGTGAAGATTATGCTCTTGCGGTTCAAGAATGAGATGTTAATTTCTGGAAGTGTTTATTTCATGTCGAGGTGTGAACAAGAGAGATAGGCAGAGTAGAAATGTTCTTTGGTAGAGTCAAGGATCAGGTCAGTACAGGATCTGTTGGAGACTAGAATAGCCTCAGTGGCAGTCATGACAGTTGTTTGGTAGAGTCAAGGATCAGGTCAGTACAGGATCTGTTGGAGACTAGAGTTATAGTTAGCCTCAGTGGCAGTCATAATAGGATCAAGTCAGTACGGGATCTGTTGGAGACTAGAGTTATAGCTAGCCTCAGTGGCAGTCGTAATATATAGTTGTTTGGTAGAGTCAAGAATCAGGTCAGTACAGGATCTGTTGGAGACTAGAGTTATAGTTAGCCTCAGTGGCAGTCATGATAATTGTTTGGTAGAGTCAAGGATCAGGTCAGTACAGGATCTGTTGGAGACTAGAGTTATAATTAGCCTCAGTGGCAGTCATGATAGTTATGATTTGATGATAGTATAGAATTGTTAGAAGGTAAAGTTATTTAAAGATCAGGTCAGCACTAGGATCTCTTAAATAAAGAATTGATTTGCATGTCATGGCTGTTGTGAAATTTGTCTTTATTTATTTGTTCTCATGTGACACCCGTTAAGATACTTACTATTGCTGTTGTTCGAATAAATAAGAGCGACTCCATTCTGATTGCTCACATAACCATTCCTCAGTAATGGCGTCACTTCCACTTTTATCACGTGACCTTTCACATCCAACCAGGTGTTTTCAGATTCGATCACGTGATAATCTCTGTACTGATCATCTGTCCACGTGATGCTGTAACCCATGATGCATTCTGGGTAGTGAGTGGGAGGTTGCCAGCTTATGACGGTCTTGTCGCGTTGGTCCGAGATGGAGACTGAGCGGGGTAGAGAACCTCGCACGTCTGACAGAAATTAGAAATAGAAAAGTTAAGATTAACGCAGGCATGCAATAGTTTCACCTTAAAGTAACATTTTAAAAAATTCTTCATTCCTTTATAGTATGCTGGTGACCATTCAAACGTCTCTTTACAACAATTGGCGCTTGTGATTATCATTTATACGTATGACTATCGGCCAGATTGAATATGGCGCACTAAAGTATAAATACTCTGTGGGGAAAACAACCCATTGCATTCTTAGGGGTTTTAATTTCCATTGAATGGCATAAAATGTTTAGTGTGAAAATGCAAAACTGAATTACAAAATGTACATTAGGTCTAAAATGGAACTAACCAACAATGTGTCTTTTCAACTGCAGAGGGATGTTGTTTCGCGTTCCTCCTGCCGAATTGTTAGCAAAAACCACCACGTCATAATTTCCCCATCTACTCAGACCTTTCAAAGACCCTGTAGTGGAGGACCTGTTTACAGTGGTGCTCGTGAAGATATCTCTGGATTCCCATAATATTGCTCGAACTTCATAGAAGAGAAGATCTCCATTCCAGTGCTCTTCCTCTACAGCCTTTGAGAAGACAAAAATGAATTGGAAAAAATAAAGTCCTGTCACTGGAAAGCAAGTTTTCGTTATATTGTATACTCAGGCGTACCCGACACAAGCTCTTGCTAAAGGGATTTACATCGCCTCTTTCCATGTATTACAATTTTCTTGACTTATGTTGATGTTACTCTTCATACATTTATTCGAATATTTTGTAAACTACAGGAAGAATTGAATTATAATTTTTTAACATGTTTTTTTTAAATAATTCTAAGCCTAAATACTTATACTTTAATTCATAAACACATCATCTGAATCAACTCTCAACAGAATACATACCAGTCGACCCTGATACCGGTACAAATAGACCTTCCCTATCCTTAACAACTTTTATGAACTTCCTTTTTGGAAGAGTAAGGAAGCTCGCATAATCTTTAAAGATTAAAATTTTTGCTCTGTGACAGGCTTGTATCCTCATAATGCTCTACTGTTATATGACCAGCAATAACCCAATTTACTCCTTCTCAGTGCTCAAGTGCAGAAAGCGACTCTTACATCAATGACTGTCTCATTTTGTAAGTCGCTACTTATAATCATGCTAATTAAAAAGCACTTAATTTCATATCCGTGTCGAGCAATCCAATATCCATTACAAAACCACTGACTTTGGGAAAATGTTGTTTCCCGTATTAAACCTTTGGGAATGAGGGAATTCGGTAGTCGCTGGGCTGATTCGTTGACTGTTCTACTGTAAGGAAGACCCATTATATGTTTACCAGAGTGAGGAAACCATATACCTACTGGCAGATTGTCTTGATCTAATGACATAATGTGAAGCCAACTTTCTTTTGTCTCTTTTCTGTTTCTTCGAGAGTATTTCTCTTTTCCGTACTCTTTTTATTTTGCACCTCCATTCTCCACCCCCCCCCCCCGCCAATTTCCTCTCCCCCCCCCCCCCTCTTTATTTTCTATTTTCTTTTTCCCTCCAATCAAGCTCAGCGGTCTAGAAATGTTATTTTTTTTCTTCTCTTTTTTTTGTATGTAGTTATTTCCTTTTTGTATATTTAATATGTATTATGTATGAAGGGCACCATCGCCCCAAGCTTTTGCTTTTAGAGGTGTGTCCTCCAACTATGTATGTACCACATGAACGAATATTTTGTCATATTTTTGTTAAAAATACATGTACATTATTTTGTTCGTTTATCACTCTGTACACTTATATTGAAAAGTTGGAAATAAATGTCATTAAATTGAAAAATTGAAAATGAAATTGAAAACTTGCATAGACAAAGTTCACCCTCATTCAAAGAACGTAAAGGCTATAATAATGAATTCTGGTTATAAAATTGTATTTCCAGAAAAAAAAGTGTACTGACTCATATTCATAATTCTGAATCGTTTATCAACACATCAAGGAATGGGTTGTTTAAACCAAAAGTATATAAACAACTAAATATAACTGGCTGGAAATCATATCCAGCAAAAGCGCAACTCACAAGTGGATGGTAATATAACACATGTTATTTACTAGCTTGTTGGAAATAATAGCTCGATATCTTTATCATACTCGTTTGCCCTAATACATTTCTACAGTTTGACAGATATCATAAATTGTAGTAGTGAACATTTAATGTATGGTAGTGGATCCAGTGTCCGAACACTTTTCAGAAAATCAACGATAGCAAATAAAATATCAAACGAATATCTGTCAAACTTACATAATGAATGCTCAAAGTCCTACAGAAAAAGAAGTTGATGGAATTTTTAAAAGACAACGTAGATTTAATACGATATTCCCTTCCGAGTGAACCCCTTCCCAACGACGCGGCCTTTTGGTCCCTTGATAAAGGTACTGTATTTCCGAACGTGTGAAACCTATGGGAAAAAGACACAACCTTTGTTTCAATAGTGTGGTTTTCATACGCGTAACCCCCACGCGTATGAAAACCCATTTTAGGCGCTTAACTGTACACGTTCGGTAATACAATCTGTTCGGAATTACAATCCTTGACTATACGTTTCGTTTGCTTCTGTGAGAATCGTCTTAAAACATTTCCTTTGAGAAAAAATTTCCCGACATTAACTGGAGCCTAGAAAGGTATTTATTTCATTCTTCTCAATCTTTTCTATATCATTTCTTCCTTTTTTCTCTCTCTATTACATCGCAAATGGACATATTGTGATATGCTCTATATAAGTATGGTCTATTGTCATCTGTTATTATTATTGTTATTATTATCGTTATTTTTTTATTATTATCTCTATTATTAATATATTTATTATTATTATTATTAGTAGTAGTAGTAGTAGTAGTAGTAGTAGTAGTATCATTATCATTATTATTATTTATCTATCTAATTATCTATTTATCTATTTATCTATGTATCTACTTATCTATTCATTTATTTATCTATTTATTTTCTGTCCTCACCAGAACTCAAAATGACTCTTAACTTAATTGGAGATGGTCTTAAATTGGCAACATGGCATTTTGGATTTTGATGCGTACCTTCCACTTTAGAATGATCTCCCTTTGGTCAGGTTCAGCGCATGAGAAATTACTGCTGACAAGCTTTACGTCACGTGGTCCGATCGAAGGAGCTTTGGAAAGAAAGGAAGAAAGGAGACAATTTACAATTAAAATGTAGTTTTTACGTCGGTAGCTGCTGGGCAATTCCACTTGGAAAATTTTGTACATTTTCTTTTCTATACATGTAGTTAATCTAGCCTTTATGAAACTTAATATTATGTGCAATAAAATTAATGACAACTTCATCTCATAGAGCAGAAAACACATTCTTTCAATAATTTTTACTGATATTTTTGAAATATAAAAAAAGTACATATGAATTTGCAAATCGAAACACAAAAATTAATATAACAAAGTCTCTCAGAAATTCTGTACCCGACATTATTCTGATGCTTGAACCTGCTATGAGCAAGAAACAATCAATGTTATTTGGTCACATTAATGTATACTGACCCTACTATGGTTATATTTATCAGTGGGAAGTTAACACTGACCCATGCCGTGCAAAATAGTATTTTCCAACTATTGCGGGGTATTATTGGCTATTTTCAGGTTAATATGACAATGTTACAGCTTAATCTTGTGTACTGGAAGTAAATTCAGCAAAATATACTACACACATTGGAAATAGTAAGCAAAACATAAAAGATCAAACTGTTATCCTGTTAAATTGTCAAAAAATGGTACTGTCAAATCAACTTCCTTTTCACGACACTATCTCTACGAAAATAAATTTCCTTTTAAGATTTGCCTTGCAGTTAGTAATGCCTGTAAATATTTATAAACTCTTTCCAGTCAGACGAATTCGAAGCTAATGATATTTTGTTGCAAACGAATAAGATTTGTTGA